>CAJVRN010000036.1:11847500-11872500 GCA_911728415.1 Lagocephalus sceleratus | reverse complement strand
CCTGCTGAGGTCAACTTTTCCCTCCTCACCTGGGGGGGGGGCTTCAGGTTGACGAGGCCCGCTCCGCACGCACGTCCGTCTCGCTCCACGACTCGGCGTCAAACCCGTAGCGGACCCCCCCGGATCGGTGGAGCGAGTGGGCGTCGTGGCTCCATCTGCGTCCCGCCGAGCGGACCGCCATCTGCCAGCGTCTGGGTGTTGGGCCTGATCTTGATTCACATGTGACACGCCGCGCACAGAAGCCCGTTCCTCCCCCGGCACCCCCCTCCTCCCCCAGACATATTTGTGTCATACATGAGCATCTTGTTAGCATTTAGCACCTCATGGGGGAGCATATGCAGACGCCCCCCAGAGGTGAGGAAGAGTTTGTGGAAGCTCTATAAATAGATCCTAAAGGCGCCTCCCCGATGAACGCCTGTTCGGTTTTTGTGCGTTGAGGCGGTGTGACGCCGTAACGAGCGCTTGTCTCTGCTTCTCTCCCCAGACCAGACTCGGAGAGAGAGATGACCCTAGTTTTGTCCATGAATCCCTTCCTGGACCCAGAGGGAGACCCCCCGCTCTCCACGTACAAGCCTCTATGGGAGTCAGAGCGGTGCACCAAGGCCTGCCTGTCGGCCCCCGCCTCGCCCTGCAGCTCTGAGGGACCCTTCCCCCACGGTGAGGACACGCCTCCCGTAGACGCGCACGCTCACGCGGGCCTGGGTCTCACTGGTTCAAAGAATGGGAACGCTGGGGAGGTCTGAACACACCAGCAGCCTCAATGTTTGAGGGTCACGTCGGGGGGTTCCTGTCCAGACGTGGACATCACGACCGCCCCAGAACCCTTCAGACGCCGCGTGCCCTCCGACTTGGACCCACACACGCCAGCGCCGGCCTCCTCCGCACGTTTGAAATAAACACGTGACAACACGTTTGAGTCGGCCGCCACAGTCGTACCGGTGGTGCGCGGTGGGGTTAGGTTCAAGACGACGGCTGTTACACAAGACTTTAATGAGGGGAGGCGGTGAGGGCGTGTCAGCTGACGTGTTCTCTCCTCAGCAGAGGCTCCCTGCAGACGCGTCCCCGATCACGTCTCCGTGTCCAGGATTTCTTACTTCAAGAGGAAGTTCGTGGACGACGAGGAGTCTCCGCTGAGCTTCAGGACGTACTGCCAGACGGTAGGTCACCGCGCAGTCCCGCGGTCGCCGCGGCGACGGCGGTGGAGCGGTGGGGTTAACGGAGTGTGGCGTGACTGCAGGTGGCTCCGTTCCTGGAGGAGCGCGCTCACGTCCTGCGCCTCTCCCTGGAGAAGATGAGGTTCATCGACGACCCCGAGGCCTTCCTGCGGCGCTCCGTGCTCGTCAACAACCTCCTGCGCCGCCTGAGGGCCGAGATCCTGCTGCAGAGCTCCGACTGGTGCTTCCCGCCCGGCCCCGCCTTCGCCGCGGGCCCCTGCGTGCCGCCGCCCACCACCGGCCCCTCCCTCCACGCCGCCGTGCCCGCCGGCTTCTGCCTGGCGCCCCAGGCGGGCCCGCCTTTCCGCAAGCGCTTCCGGATGCTGCGCGGGGGGCAGGTGGACCTGCAGCCCGACTGCGCCCAGACGTGCTGCTGCATCTACGCGGCGGCGGCGGCGGCGGGACACTACCTCCACCTCCCCTTCTCCATGTACGACGCGGCGTTCTCCGCCTGCCCGCCCACGCCGCACTCCTCCTCCCTGTTCCAGCTGGGGAGCCACGGCAAGCTGGGCCTGACGGTGGAGCACGAGGACGAGGAAGAGGAGGCCGAGGAAGAGGAGGACGAGGAGGAGAACGAGGAGGACGAGTGCAGAGAGAGGGAGGAGGACGAGGAGGAAGACGACGACGAAGGAAGAACTGAAGCCGGCTCGTCCGTGAGGGCTGCTAAGGTCAAAGGTCACGAGAGCAGGACTAGGATGTTCCAGGGCTGCACGCAGACACGGACAGAGATGGAGGAGGAAGAGCAGGAGGAAGACGAGTACGAGGAAGAGGAGGAGCTGGACACGTCCTGTCAGTGGGACTCTCAGAAGGACCTGCACAAGGTCGACTTTTGGCACCGCAGGGCTCATAGACAGTAGACACCCTCAACCTCAGATGATGAAGATGATGATGATGGTGATGATGAAGACTGAATCATGATGATGAAGATGGTGAAGATGATGATGATGATGACCATCATGAGGATGAGGATGATGATGATGATGATGACGATGATGACGATGATGAGGGTGAGGTTGATGGTGATGATGATGGTGATGATGGTGATGATGATGGTGATGATGGTGATGATGGTGATGATGAAGAATGAATCATGATGATGGTGATGATGATGGTGATGATGATGATGATGGTGATGATGGTGATGATGGTGATGATGGTGATGATGGTGATGATGGTGATGATGGTGATGATGAAGAATGAATCATGATGATGGTGATGATGATGGTGATGATGGTGATGATGAGGAAGATGATGATGGTGATGATGATGGTGGTGATGATGATGATGGTGGTGATGATGATGATGATGATGGTGATGGTGAGGAAGACGACTGCTGGGTGTGTTTGTTTGTCTAACTCGGTGGTGTCCAACTTCCCCTCTGCTCGTGTCCAACACGCTGAGCTCCTCCAGCTGGAGGAGTCGCCACAGACGCGCCAAATAGTTCCCGTCCTCCCGCCTCCGTCCACGGCGGAGGCCGAGGAACGCCCCCGCAACCAGGAACGAGATAAATCCCGCACGAGCAGAGAGATTTACGGGCATTTGTAGACCCGCTGACGGGGCCACCGACGTGGGCCGACCCCCCCGGTCACGTCTGGGACGCTGGCCCTGTTGGCGAGGAAGAGTGTTTCAAACTCGTTATTGCACTGTCTCCAAGACCACCCCCAAGCCCCGCCCCTCCAGGTCTGACATAGGGCTTTAAACGAATGCAGCGGTCTCACATCTGGACCCTAAACAGAACCTGTAAACGAAGCGTGCGTGTGTCTGCGAGACACAAATGTAGCATTTTACGACTTGATTTTAAACTTTGGTTCTTATTTAACTCTGAACTCGGCGGCGCCTCAGGAGAGCGGTGGCGGTGCGAGCCGCTCGCTTCAGATCACGACAATAATCATCAGAAATGTTCCATCGCCACTTCAAGTGCCTTAGTGTTTTTCTAGCCGCTGTACAGTGTGTGTTTAATGTTGTGTACATATCCGCCAGTGGGGGGGCAGGCGGGGTCGTCCCCGCCCGCGTAGCTGCATGTTTCTACCCCCCCCCCACCGCCACCGCCAGGAGCCTGGAAACCTCGTCTCCGCTGGCTTCGCCCCCCTGGGCCTCCTGCAGGCGCGTCTGCGCGACCTTGAGGTGACCTTGAGCTCTGGCGATCAGTTGCGCTCTTTACGTTTATAATCCTCCTCTCAGACTTCTTTCCGCCGCGGACCCTCGTTGCTTAGCAACCACGCAGCTTCTGACCCGGCCTCGAGGCGAGCGGCAGGGCGTCACCCATCGTCGCCTCAGAACCGGCCGCCGCGGAAACGGCGGGCGTGAGGAGGCGAGATCACGCCCGCGGTTTCCTGCACCCGCTGACACGTCTTCTACTTAATTAGGACGAACTGCGGGAGCAGGCGGGCGCCGGGAACCGGGTCCCCGCCCACGCCTGCTCACGACGCACGCGATCACAGCAGGACCCAAAAAGGGTGAAACAAAAGAGTTTTTAACGCACGTTTGAACCCGACGCAGCTTCACACCCAGAACCCAAGACACCAAACTCACCCAGGTAGAACACCCCAACATTTAAGACAAGCCCCAGTAATTACAGTGATGTTCTCTTCTCTTTCTTTATGTTTTTATTTCTATTCAAGTGGGAAAAAAAAACAGTCAAAAGCAATATTTGTTTGAGATAACCTGTAATTGTCTGTAATTAAAATAAAAGAGGGAGTCGACGATTCCATGTGATGTTGTGTGACAAGTGTAAAGGTCAGTAAAAAGAACGGTGAAAACCAGAAGCCCTCTTCCTGCTCTCTTCCTTCACTGCTGCTGTGTGCCCCCCCCCTCACACACACACACACACACACACACACACACACACACACGCCCCTGTCTGCGGTGTGGTGGAGTGCAGCAACCACACGTTATTGTGCTCACCAACAGTCTCTCAGGTGTCGCCCTGCGACTCAATTCCTGTTAATCTCTCTGACATTACAGATGCGGCAGCCCCCCCCATCACCCCCCCCACACACACACACATCCTCCCTGTCATGTTGTTGCTGCAGCAGACGTGCATGTCCCCGTGAAGGCGCGTGCACCCGGCTCAGATTAGCCTAATTCGTGAAAGGAAAAATGTGATTACTTGCTATTATGGCTGAGGGATACATTGGGGGGGTGATGGGGGGGGTCATGACGCAGCGCTGTCAGGCCGCTGGCATCTCTGTGATTTCAGTTAAATCAACTTCACCCTCATCCAGTTTTAATTACTGGATTTAGTATTAATGCTGCACAGGTTTGGGACGACATTTCAGCAGATTGCTTGAGAGCTGTTGAACTGTGTGTGTGTGTGTGTGTGTGTGTGTGTGTGTGTGTGTGTGTGATGTACTTGCTAAAGACTGAGTACCACAATTCTGCTATCGATGTGAGGACATTTTGTCTGATCTTCAAAGGGTGTTTGAGGGTCCAGAGCTGGTTTAAGGTTGAGGTTAGGACTGGGTTAGGATGAGTCTGGGTCAGGAGAGGTGGGATGGGTAAGGGCCGGGTACTAGATTATGTCAATGAAAGTCCTCACAAAGATAGAAGTACAAGGATATATGTGTGTGTGTGTGTGTGTGTGTGATATAGTGTTTTGAAGTAGGGAGGTTAAATCACAGGTCTGAACATCTTGACAGCACTGTTGCGAGGTGAGGATGGAAGATCATCATTTCATGACACTTCTGCCGCAGGGGTGTGTGTGTGTGTGTGTGTGTGTGTGTGTGTGTGTGTGTGTGTGTGTGTGTGTATTCCTGCTGCTGTGCCTGCCCCCATCTTTCTCTGTTTCTATTTAAGATTCGCCTGCATCTCCCATTTCACTGCATTTACTATTAATGGGATGACTGACTGGATCAGCCACAGAGCAACAAAGCACATTCTGCCTCATCTTTCCCGTTAAAACACTTTAATTCTGCTCTTCGCTGGGGGGTTGTGTACAGATAGTCTGACGCCAGAGGGCCGGGAGGATATCGCTGTTTAATTAAGCCTGCCATCACTTGAACGGCTGCCTTAATGCTTGTATCCCTTAACTTGGCCTTTTTGTCTCAGTTGGAGCTTTAACAATCATCAATTTATCATATTTTAAGCGTCCAACTGAATCCTCCCTCACATTCTGAATGAGCAGATCACCATCAGTGTGCACAAAATATCTACACCGAAAAAATTAAAATGATTGGCATCTTGACCAGTTTGTGTGTGTGTGTGTGTGTGTGTGTGTGTTATTCCCCTTTGCCAATGGCAAAGACAGGACCTGCCAAACAATACACACACACACACACTCTCTCTCTCACACACACACACACACACAGAGGCAGAAACACACACATCGCAGGGCGAGCACGGAGGAGAGCGAAGCTGTCATTTGTCAACAAGGAACTTTGGCAGCTCACCGTTGCCATGGGAACTGTCTGTTGCCGAGGACTGGTTTTGCATCACAAGGTCCTCAAATTGGCTCCAAAGCCTCAGAGGTCCCACCCCTCCTCCACCCGCATCACCTCCGCCTCTCAGCTTAACATGTGACAGGGGTGTCTTTTTGTCTGCTCCTGATATCACAATAGAGAGAGATGGAGGGATAGGTGGAGGGATAGATAGAGGGATAGATGGAGGGATAGATGATAGACAGATGGATTGATACACGATAGATAGACAGATAGATAGATGAATAGATAGATGGATAGATGGATAGATAGATAGATGATAGATAGATGATAGATGATAGATAGATGATAGATGATAGATAGATGATAGACATTCAGACAGATACATAGATAAATAGATGAATAGATAGATAGATGAATAGATAGATAGATGAATAGACATAAGTAGTTAGATAGATGAATATATAGATAGATAGATAGATAGATAAATAGATAGATAGATAGATAGATAGATGAATAGATAGATAGATAAATAGATAGACAGATAAGTAGGTAGATAGGTAGATAGATGAATATATATATATAGATAGATAGATAGATAGATAGATAGACAGACAGATAAGTAGGTAGATAGATGAATATATAGATAGATAGATAGATGAATAGATAGATAAATAGATAGACAGATAAGTAGGTAGATAGATGAATATATATAGATAGATAGATAGATAGATAGATAGATAGATAGATAGATAGATAGATAGATAGATAGATAGATAGATAGATAGATAGATAGATTGATAGATTGATAGATAGATAGATAGATTGATAGATTGATAGATATGATAGATAGACAGATAGATAGATAGATAGATAGATTGATAGATAGATAGATAGACAGATAGATTGATAGATAGATAGATAGATAGACAGATAGATAGATAAGTAGGTAGATAGATAGATAAGTAGGTAGATAGATAGATGGATAGATTTTGCTGCCTGGTTAGCTGCCACCACTAATGGATTCCCCCTATTGCTCAGAGAGACAGCCAGCACCACCACCAGCACCAGTACCACCAGCACCAGTACCACCAGCACCTCCACCACCACCACCAGCACCTCCACCACCAGCACCACCATCACCACCTCCACCACCAGCACCACCATCACCACCAGTACCACCTCCACCAGCACCATCACCACCTCCACCACCAGCACCACCACCACCAGTAGCACCCCCAGTACCATCTCCACCACCATCACCACCACCTTCAGTAGCACCAGCACCACCAGTACCACCAGCACCAGCACCACCATCACCACCTCCACCACCACCACCATCACCACCATCACCATCACCACCTCCACCACCAGCACCAGCACCACCACCAGCACCGAAGCTCACCAATACTCACTAACACTCAACAATACTCACCAACACTCACCGTAACTCACCAACACTCAACACTCACCAACGCTCACCAATATTAACCAACACTCACCAATACTCACCAACACTGAACAATACTCACCAACACTCACCAACATACTCCAACACTCCCTATATTCACCAACACTCACCAATACCCACCAAATACTCACCAATACTTACTGATACCCATTAAGACTCACCAATACCCACAAAAACTCACCAATACTCACCTATACACACCACTACTCATCAACACTCACTGATACTCACCAATACTCACCTATACACACCACTACTCATCAACACTCACTGATACTCACCAATACTCACCTATACACACCACTACTCATCAACACTCACTATACTCACCAATACCCCTTACACACCACTATTCATCAACACTCACTGATACTCCCTGATACTCACCAATACTCACCTATACACACCACTACTCATCAACACTCACTGATACTCACCAATACTCACCTATACACACCACTACTCATCAACACTCACTGATACTCCCTGATACTCACCAATACTCACCTATACACACCACTACTCATCAACACTCACTGATACTCACCAATACTCACCTATACACACCACTACTCATCAACACTCACTGATACTCCCTGATACTCACCAATACTCACCTATACACACCACTATTCATCAACACTCACTGATACTCCCTGATACTCACCAATACTCACCAATACCTACTGACACCCACCAAGACTCATCAATACAGACCAAATAGTCACCGTTACCCACAGTACTCACAATACTCACCTCTTCTCACTGATACTCACCAATCGTTGCCGATACGATACTTGCCGATACTCAGCGATACTCAAACAGGGGTCAGTCTTGGCTACCTCCACAGCATGTAAACAAGTTCTCATGAGTTATTTGTTAAATGTGCTTTAACGAGCTGTAAAGAAACACGATAGGCTCAGATTTCATCTTTGACTCAACACACTAAACCGCAGAAGTACGCAGCTACAGCAGATTCATAAATCAGTCAACGGCAGCAGCAGCCACCAACGCA
The DNA here is from genome assembly GCA_911728415.1 of Lagocephalus sceleratus. Lineage (NCBI taxonomy): Eukaryota > Metazoa > Chordata > Actinopteri > Tetraodontiformes > Tetraodontidae > Lagocephalus > Lagocephalus sceleratus. Next base: position 11,864,424 of record CAJVRN010000036.1, on the reverse strand, counting down.
GACGGCAAATGAAGTTTGAGGAGTTCTACTACGACCCAGAGTTTCTGTTTCTGACAGTCAGACACTTGACAGGTTTTTTCATACTCTTTGTTTCATGCTCATTATTTGCCCATCATTTGAAAAGTGTGTGACGCTGCAGAGAGAGAACGAGCAGAGGAACGCACAAAGAAAGGGGGGGGGGTAGACAGTTAGTGGTAGAAGTGAAAGGTCACACCCTGTCTGAGGATTTTGGTAGCATTTTACATGTTTCCTCTCACCTTTGTTTTTACAGCACATGGCAGGAGTGAAAAATTGTGTGTGTGTGAGAGAGAGAGAGATGGAGAGAGATATAGATGGGGAGAGAGAGAGATAAAGAGAGCAGTAAAAGTGAAAGGTCACGCCCTGTCTGAGGATTTTGGTAGCATTTGGTAGAGAGAGAGAGAGAGAGGGAGAGAGAGAGAGAGAGAGAGAGAAGGAGAGAGAGAGAGAGAGAGAGAGAGAGAGAGAGAGACAGAGAGAGACAGATTGTGTGTGTGTGTGTGTGAGAGAGAGAATGGGGCTGCACACAGGAGGAGGTGAGCAAACAGCCTGGGAGCATCACCATGTCCTCCTCTAACCTTGTTCTATATCCGTCCTGCTCACCAACTGTACCCTCCGACCCCTGGGATCCAGCCTGTCCTCCGCTGTCTGATCAGGTCAAGTCTTTTCCTGCTGTGCTGCATGGCCTCCATCATCTGACTGCAGGGAACAGGAAAAACCTGATGCTGGAGGAAGCTCAGGCCCTGGCTTTTGCTCTTCCGACTTTAAATGTCAAACCTTCTGTTTCCCCTTTTTTTTGTTTTTTTTAGAGTCCTGGATGTGTTTATCACAAGAGGCAGGCCAGGTCATCTGTGTCTGATTAATGCCACTCTCCGGCTCCCCCAGCTTGTTGTCTCTGACCCAAAGCATGGGTTGAAAAAAACAGAAAAAAAAAAAAAAACGGCGATTGTGTTTTGAAGCGCACATGAGCGGTGCGATCGAGCGTAAAGATGGCACGGTCAGAAAGGATTCAGCTGAGCGCTTTAACAGCACGCAGCGCCGGCGACATCATTTGCCTGTGACACGCCAACAGCCCACCAATCAGCGTCCCCCGTTGCTCCAAAACGGGCGACAACGAAGACCGCAGCGTTCGTTCGGGATCCCAGCGAATGTCTTCCTTTACGCCCGAGCAGCATGCAGATAGTTTTAAAACATCGCCTGCTTGCAGGGATCATCCGTCTGCGACACCCGCTGAGCTGATATCGTTGAGAGTTACGCGTAGACCTCGGTTTCCCACACTTGGGTTCATCCTCCCGTACTGATACAGGACAGAATCTCTCTAACGGGAGTTTAAAAGCTTTGGGACCAAATGGAGCCAACTATCAGAGCATCAGAACGTAGGATGGGTCTGGTCCGTTGTGAGGCCCAACACTACTGTGTTTAAACGGTTTCACTTAATTGAACAAATAGAAAAAGAAAACATTTTTATGTGTCTGATTTGAGTGAAGAACCAGCCCGAGAGCCTTCAGTGGGCCCACCCCCTGCTGGAGGACACACCAGCGTCCACGGCTCCACGAGCTGGGAAACAGTCAACTGAAACTGAACACAAAAGGCCATCCTTGAGCGAAGTGGTGACTTTTGATGATAGTAGCACGACGCGGGGCCTGCCTGAAGAGCTGCGCTAATGATATCTGCCTGTATTCTCCGATAACGTAAATCCATATTTGTTTTCCTCAAACTTGCTGAGCCCGTAGAGCTGAATTATTCCCGTGTCCAGTGGCCTCACAATGACTGTTTGACGTTGTCCTCTCAAGCGCTTTGGTCCGTCACCTCTGAAGAGAAGCGCCCCGTGAGGTCTGCAGCAAACATTATCTGCAAAGTTTATCTTTAAAAAAAGGCAGATGAAACACTTCCTGTTCCTTTTTCACGTTTAATCTCAGAGACGTCCACACACAGCTCATCCCAGCACCGCCGAGTGTGTCCAGATACGTGTAAATAAAGATCTCTCTGTCTGGCAGCGTTCATCACATCAGAGCTGTGAGTCACATCCTCTGAGTCATTTTTAGCCTCAAATAACCTGAAACGCAAGATTATAATTTGCACGCAACTTAAATTATTAGCTGGTTTGTGTCCACGCCGCTCTCGTGGTAAACGAGGTCTACCAGCAAAAAGTCCCGACAAACATGAAGCTCTTGGATCAGAAGAGGTCAACAGTTCAATATTAAACATGCACAATGATAATGTTGGTTCAGATTATGGGCTAGACGATTTGTTATTCATTCATCAAGTGTGACAGTGAGGATGTTTGTGTGTAATCTGCTCTCTTTGGGCTCTGCTTGCTGGAAATTCACTCCGCAGCTGTTATCGGTGTCATCACACCCACTTTTGGACCAGAGGTTGATTCTCATCAAAAAGAAAACAGCAACACACACACACACACACACACACACACACACACACACACACACACACACACACACACACACACACACACACACACTCTTGTACTTGTGTAACCTCTCTCTTTTTTGAGGTGGATGTTCAAAGACATGTATTACCCACCTTCTTAACTGATCAATCCTACCTAACCCCCTGACCCATCCTACCTAACCCCTGACCCAGACCCATCCTACCTAACCCCCTGACCCAGACCTATCCTACCTAACCCCCTGACCCAGACCCATCCTACCTAACCCCCTGACCCATCCTACCTAACCCCCTGACCCAGACCTATCCTACCTAACCCCCTGACCCAGACCTATCCTACCTAACCCCCTGACCCAGACCCATCCTACCTAACCCCCTGACCCATCCTACCTAACCCCCTGACCCAGACCTATCCTACCTAACCCCCTGACCCAGACCTATCCTACCTAACCCCCTGACCCAGACCCATCCTACCTAACCCCCTGACCCAGACCCATCCTACCTAACCCCCTGACCCAGACCTATCCTACCTAACCCCCTGACCCAGACCCATCCTACCTAACCCCCTGACCCATCCTACCTAACCCCCTGACCCAGACCTATCCTACCTAACCCCCTGACCCAGACCTATCCTACCTAACCCCCTGACCCAGACCCATCCTACCTAACCCCCTGACCCAGACCTACCCTACCTAACCCCCTGACCCAGACCTATCCTACCTAACCCCCTGACCCAGACCCATCCTACCTAACCCCCTGACCCAGACCTACCCTACCTAACCCTCTGACCCAGACCTATCCTACCTAACCCCCTGACCCAGACCTATCCTACCTAACCCCCTGACCCAGACCTATCCTACCTAACCCCTTGACCCAGACCCATCCTACCTAACCCCCTGACCCACACCCATCCTACCTAACCCCCTGACCCAGACCCATCCTACCTAACCCCAGACCTATCCTACCTAACCCCCTGACCCAGACCCATCCTACCTAACCCCCTGACCCAGACCCATCCTACCTAACCCCCTGATCCAGACCTATCCTACCTAACCCCCTGACCCAGACCCATCCTACCTAACCCCCTGACCCAGACCCCTGAATCCTACCTAACCCCCTGACCCAGACCTATCCTACCTAACCCCCTGATCCAGACCCATCCTACCTAACCCCCTGACCCAGACCTATCCTACCTAACCCCCTGACCCAGACCCATCCTACCTAACCCCCTGACCCAGACCCATCCTACCTAACCCCCTGATCCAGACCATATTTAGAACCCCCCAGTTTTAACCTCAACCTTAAATCAGGTCTGGACCCTTAATCCTTTTAAATTGTCAAATGTCCTCACTTTGATCGTAAACTCCAGATCTTTGGTCCTCAGTATGTACAAGAACACACACAGACACGTTTTTTTAAAAAAAGTATTTGAAGAGGAAACCAAATAAAAGCCGTCGGCCAGTGCTTTCAATAAACCTGTCGACTGTTTTACAGTCCAAACTGGTTCTCGTTGACACTTTTTTCTATTTAACAAAGTTTGTGTGTAGTTTGGTGCAGCTTCCATGAAAAATAACAACCAGAAAAATTTCGGCCTTATCCAGCGTCACAAATCACGGTCTTAATTTCCAATAAAAGTAGAACCCCCCGCCCCTTTGGCAAAGGGAGACCAACAGAATAACTTCCCGAGAAGCATAATTTGGCCACGTTAACGACAAAAGACGACTGAGCGTGAACCACGGAGCTCAAATATGGAAGAGAGGGTTGTTAAAACAATACCAAATCCCCACAAGGAAACTTTCCCCTGGCTCGAAAACGATGTGGCAACCAAAGATAGATGAGAAAAACAGTCGTTTATTAAACATACAAGGCCCGATGGCGCACAGGCTGGCTCCATGAACCAGCTTTTATGTCCACAGTTTCCCCAACGCCGACCGCTGGAGATTTTTCTGTGTAACGATAACTCATAAAGCTTTTTCTGCTCGAGTGCTGAATGAGGGCGTTCTGTGATGATGATGATGAGGAGGAGGAGGAGGAGGAGGAGGAGGAGGAGGATGAGGAGGAGGAGGATGAGGAGGGGGAGGAGGAGGAGGAGGATGAGGAGGAGGAGGAGGAGGAGGAGGAGGATGAGGAGGGGGGAGGAGGAGGAGGAGGATGAGGAGGAGAAGGAGGAGGAGGAGGATGAGGAGGGAGGAGGGAGGAGGATGAGGAGGGGGAGGAGGAGGAGGGGGAGGAAGATGAGGAGGATGAGGAGGGGGAGGAGGAGGAGGAGGAGGAGGAGGAGGAGGAGGAGGAGGAGGAGGGAGGAGGAGGGGGAGGAGGAGGAGGAGGAGGAGGAGGAGGAGGGGGAGGGATGAAGCAGCAGACGCCGGTGCGGCTGCAGGTTCTGAGGAGTTCATCACAACAGGGTTTATTGCTTTTTAACATGAGGGGAAAGAGTCCTGACACCCAGAGTTTCTCTATTTTAATGCTGCAGGTTTCATAAGTTGGACGTCCATCACAGAGACTTTTGTTTTTCACTCACCTGTTCGTCCGCTGCCTCCGCCCGAGGTCACATGACCCATCAGAACCAGCTGGTGCTTCCATACGCAGCCGCTCAGGTCACATGATGTGGGTCCAGTTTGGGTCTTCCCACGTTTGCAGGAGATATTCCAGAAGTGGAAGTGGGACCTTCCTGTTCTTGGACGGTACCAGCGTGGTTTGGACCGCCTCGGCTTCGGCGTTCCTGGAGTCGTCTGAGTCTTCTTCACTTCACAAAGAAAACCTCGTCTTTTCTTGATTGATAGTGGTTTTTATTCTTATTTATTCACCACGATGATGCGGCCCATCTAACACACACCATTCCTCAAAGCAGGTTTAAAACCAGGTATAAAGTTGTTTATTTTACTAACAATCCCATAAAACCATCTCCTGTCTGTGGTTTTATGATTCTTCTTGCAGCCGTTTTCTTCCAGCACAAATATTCTGATCAGCCAGATCGTGACCGTCGGAGCAGGAGGCCCCAACGTCCTCCAAAGTCAACGCGGCCTGAACCATCGTTCACGTAAGAGGGTGCAGCTTCTGTCTTTGAACTTCTCACAGCTGAGTTCATCGTCTGCAGTGTTTAAAACGCTTGTTCATGGAGTCTGCTGCTGCAGTCTGTAAAAATGAACGCACAACATCACACGTGTGTGTGTGTGTGTGTGTGTGTGTGTGTGTGTGTTCCTGTACATATTGAGAATCAAAGTAAAATCACAGGACTGTTTGAGGGTCCAGAGCTGGTTTAAGGTTGAGGTCAGACCTGGAGGATGGGTCTGGGTCAGGTTGTAGGATGCTTGGGGGCTGTATTATCAGCTGTGTCTCGTGTGTGTAGATTTGAGAGTATGAATGCACACGTGTGTGTATGTGTGTATTTATGTATATGTGCGGTGGGAGGGTGTCTTTGATGTCTTCCATTGTTGTTTTTAACCCCTGTTGGTGTGTCGTGGTCTTCCTTTGTGAGGCGCTTTGTGTTACTGCCTGTATGAGAGGTGCCAAATGAGACCCCACAAAGATAGATCTGTGTGTGTGTGTGTGTCTGTGTGTGTGTGCATGCCATCGGGAGACCACACCATGTGGCAGCAGTTAGTAGAGTCGGTTCACTGATGTGTAGAAATGGATATCCAGGCTCCCCCCCTCCAGACCCACAAAGCTTGGGAACAATAGACGCAGTGTGCTCCGGCCGTCACGGAAATCATCACTCCTTGAGCCCGCCTGCGCGTGTGTGTGTGTGTGTGTGTGTGTGAATATGACATCTCCGTGTTTCCACACACACTCCGGTCTGTTGGAGGCCGCTCCGTCTCCCAGAGAACTGAGGACACATTCTGAGCGCTGGGCGGTCCGCAGGAAGCCCCGGGGCTTTCAGGTGCCCCGAAGCTGCTGTTTGGCTTGGAGCGCCCACGTGTTTACTTCCGTACGACCTGCGGCGGGCTGGCAGCGGCCTCCAGAACCGACCCGGAGGAGCGCCGGGAACGCCGGGGCGCGGCCTTGGGGCATGAATGGGGAGTTTGGCGGGGAGGGGGACAGAGACGGGGAGAGGGGAGGCTCTGAGCAACGGCTTTGAGAGGCTAACTGAAGAAAAACAAACCACATTAAGAGCCTGAAAGTCGTTACTGTCATGACCTCATCGCTGCGTGCCTCCAGAGGACCACGCTGTTGAAAGCCCTGGCTCTCTCTCTCTCTCACACACACACACACACACACACACCATATGTTGCGTTTGTACGTGTACTATGTGGTTATAAACATACAGCGTTGTTCACATACTGTCGACCATAGCAACAGTTACCGGGATAACGCTGCCCAGATGTTGCCAGACACGCACATTTTGGCCGACGCGCGCGGCAGAGCTTCGGATTACCGACTGCAGGTTACACACACGACCTCAGCTGCAGTAACGCCACCGCCATTTTGTAACGACTCAAACCCGCCGGCGGTTTGTGGCGACGCCAGATTATTGTGCTACAGAGTTCCGAGCAGGGCGCATCTGATCAGAGCTGTGAAAGTTGTGGTGAGTGATGCTCACACACACACACACACACACACACACACACACACACACACACACACACACGTTGGTCTGCTGGTACGCCCCCTAGGGGTCGTGGGTGGGTGGAGGCCTCAGCCTGAGGGGGTTGTTGGGTGAGAGTGCTCTGTGGTTCTGGTCAGTGTGCTCCTTTTAATTGTTAATCCAATCTTAATACAGTTCAAAGTTCACAATTTTTAATCCCGTAATCTGCGTTCGCTCCTTTTCCTCGGGGCTCCGACAACGGCGCGGTTTCCTGGGAAGAAACTCTGCTTTCCCATCTGAGCTCCAGTGGCTCCCCCGGCCTCAGTTACTTTATTTTTAGAGTACATTACAAACACTTGGCCTTGTGCCGCCGCTGTCCTTGTTACATCAAATATTTGACCCCCCCGATTGGTCTGAATCTCTACGCGGACCCGACATTCCGCTGAAGCATGCGGCGGGCAGCGACTCGCAGGCATGAGTCACGAATCTTCCATTTGTGGTTGCTGATCCAAAATTCCCTTTGGACCGAGAAAATCTGGTCTCAGGACTTTAATAAAGGCGGCTCAGACATCTGGTTGCATTAATAAGTGGGCAGGTCTGCTCCTCGAGGTCGGGGAAACACATGTGGGCACCGAGCTGAACACACACCAGCGCGCATTCCTTCAGGCTCGTGCCCGTCTGGCTCTCTTGTTTTACCTCGATTTCTATCACTTTCCTTCTTTGTCACGTCAGTCAGCAGCTTTTGTCTCACAGGGCAGAGTTCCCAGAGTTCCCAGCACTCCCAGCGTTCCCAGCGTTCCCACTCATACCTGAGGATGGCGGCTGTGGAGAACAATGTTCCTTCCTGTTTTAGCTGCTGAATGTCGCCGCTGCTCCGGCTGTCCTCTCCCCGTGAGGGGGGACGGGGCTGTTGGAGACAGCGTGGATCCAGACATGTACGGGGGAGGGGGGGGGGGGGGTCGGCCCCAAACAGCAAGTGACAACAAACCGTCCTCCAAACGTGACATGGGGGGGGGGTTATGGGACAAACATGTCCAGTGTGCGCTGTACATGCTGCAGCTTCGTTGGGGGGTCCCACTTGTGTCTCACTCTGCTCTGATTGGCTGCAGGACCCGGCGGTCCCTCGTCGCCCGCTGACCCGAGGCGTCGGGACGAAGCGGAACCGCGGCGCTGACGTCCACAACCGTCCACCTGTCGTTGGGACTATTTCACGCAGCTCCCTCCGTGGTGGGAACGTTTGCAGCTTCCTGCTGAAGCTGGTGTTGGGTGACCCCCCCGTCCCCCCCCCCGCCCCTTCTAATCCGCCTCCATGTCGACGGGTCCTCTGATCAGACCCTGCACCTCGGCCGTTATTCATTTCCGTGTGTTTTCTTCCGTGCATGACTGTGTAAGCCGGTGGCATTAGGAGCAACTCTGTCATTTATTTGTTCGCAGGAACCAAAACAAAGCTGCGCGTTGTCCAGTCGCGGGGCCTCCGGACAGAGCGCTTCCTTCGCTCGCCGGGCTTTATTGTTCTTCAGGCCCTCCGCTCAGCATGAGGATGTTGTCTGTTTCTTCATACTCGGGCCGCCTCATCCAAAAACACGCACGCACAAACACATGCGCGCACCATTCATGTGGGAAAGAATGGGCCAAGTCTGGATTAGTCTGTCCCCCTGCGTAACTCTAGACAACGCATTCAATATCTCCAGCCTTCCCTGTCCAAACAGTGTCTTGGCACCGGCCGAGAGCGGAGGGCTGGAAAATCCCCGAGCTGCTGTTAAGTTTTGGTGTGACCCGCTCTTTTATTATAACGACTCTATAAACGCTTGCAGACCTTAGACTTGGCCCGTCCGGGTGAAAGATTTGAAGAAAGCACGATTACACAAGCACAAGGACATTATGTACACATGACGCAGCGAGGGGAGAACGCTTACCGTCATGTGGAAAGCCACCGTGGGATAAACACAGGGCAGCGGAGCGAGCGTTTAGGGCTGCGTTGGCCGACCCAAGACGCACGCACACGGGCACGCGCGTGCACACGCACGCATGCCCACGTCTATCAGAGGTAAATATGCAAACAGGAAGACACAGTGGAATTATTTCTATTCTTTCGTTTGTCCACATTTCATTAAGTCAAGCAGCTGGGGAGGAGACAGCTGGGACTCCTTAGGTTTGTTTTGCACACACACACACACACACACACTCAAACAGGCAGACAGATAGAAACACACACGTAGACACACACACACAAACATACACACGCACACACTCAAACTGGCAGACAGACAGAAACACACAGACACACATATATCCTAGTACTTCTTTCTTTGTGAGGACTTTCATAGGCTTAGTGTATTACCCCCCTGACCCAGACCCATCCTACCTAACCCCCTGACCCAGACCCATCCTACCTAACCCCCTGACCCAGACCCATCCTACCTAACCCCCTGACCCATCCTACCTAACCCCCTGACCCAGACCTATCCTACCTAACCCCCTGACCCAGACCCATCCTACCTAACCCCCTGACCCAACCATCCTACCTAACCCCCGACCCAGACCCATCCTACCTAACCCCCTGACCCATCACCAACCCCCTGACCCAGACCCATCCTACCTAACCCCCTGACCCAGACCCATCCTACCTAACCCCCTGACCCATCCTACCTAACCCCCTGACCCAGACCCATCCTACCTAACCCCCTGACCCATCCTACCTAACCCCCTGACCCAGACCCATCCTACCTAACCCCCTGACCTATCCTACCTAACCCCCTGACCCAGACCCATCCTACCTAACCCCCTGACCCATCCTACCTAACCCCATGACCCAGAACCATCCTAACCCCTAACCCCCTGACCCATCCTACCTAACCCCCTGACCCAGAACCCATCCTACCTAACCCCCTGACCCAGACCCATCCTAACCCCCTGACCCAGACCCATCCTACCTAACCCCCTGACCCAGACCTATCCTACCTAACCCCCTGACCCAGACCCATCCTACCTAACCCCCTGACCCAGACCCATCCTACCTAACCCCCTGACCCAGACCTATCCTACCTAACCCCCTGACCCAGACCCATCCTACCTAACCCCCTGACCCAGACCTATCCTACCTAACCCCCTGACCCAGACCCATCCTACCTAACCCCCTGACCCAGACCTATCCTACCCCCTGACCCAGACCCATCCTACCTAACCCCCTGACCCAGACCTATCCTACCTAACCCCCTGACCCAGACCCATCCTACCTAACCCCCTGACCCAGACCCATCCTACCTAACCCCCTGACCCAGACCCATCCTACCTAACCCCCTGACCCAGACCCATCCTACCTAACCCCCTGACCCAGACCCATCCTACCTAACCCCCTGACCCATCCTACCTAACCCCCTGACCCAGCCCCTACCTAACCCCCTGACCCAGACCCATCCTACCTAACCCCCTGACCCAGACCTATCCTACCTAACCCCCTGACCCATCCTACCTAACCCCCTGACCCAGACCCATCCTAAACCCAGTTCTAACCTTAAACCAGGTCTGGACCCTCAAACCTTCTTTGATAGTAGAATGCAGATTTGGAACTCAGTATGTTGCAAGTACAAGAACACACACACACACACACACGCACATTTTCACACAAACTTAATTTCTCATTCACCCTGGAGAGAAAGCCATCAGTGAAATGGGAGGAAGAAGCAAAAACAAGGGGAGAAGGAGAAAACACACAGCAGTTCAGTGAGTTTATAGGCAGACATAAAACTTGACAGGCTGTTTTTTTTTTTTTTTTCTCTCCGTCTCACGTTCCTCTGATCTCTCTGAGGCTAATAGAATCTATCAAAGCGCTCGGAGGTCCTAACCTTGTTACTATGTGATCAACCACAGAACGGTCTTGGAAGCTGAAATGAAAAGGCGAACACTTTGTTTCGGGGTGTCTCCACGCCCTTCCTCCTCTCCCTCCTCTCCAACATCTGGAAATCCATCATCTGGCGGCTGGCGGTGGAGGCTACTGAAGCCCAGGAGATACTGCCTGTGTTTTTCCCCCTCTCCTCTATTCAGCTTTTTTCTCCTTTTTTCTTTTTTGTCCTCTTTCAGCACCTCTGGACCCCTCCTGTCTTCTGGTGGACGGTGTCAGAAGGTGTGTTTGTGTGTCTTCTGGGCCCTCCTGGCTCCTTCACCAGGTTTCTCTTGGAGTCATTTATTCAGAAACCCAAACTACTGCTTGATTCTCGTCTTCAGTTCCGCTAAGACGCCCTCCAGAAAACGATCAGGTCCATTCGATTGGGCGAGAGCGAACGCTGCTGCCTCACAGCAAGAAGGTTGTGGGTTTGAGTCCCTTCCAGAGCTCTTCTGTGTTGAGGTTCCATCTTTCCCCATGTTTGGCTGCACTCTGTGTGTCTACGCAGATCATTTCAAGTACTTGCTGTAACGTGTCCCTTGATGATGTCTTGTCCCAGTCCTGAACTTGGCTTCTTCCAGTTAATCCAGAGGCGGGCTGCGACCCTCCTGCCCCTCGTGCAACACCTTTGAGTGATGGATGGACTTCAGTGTTCACTTGTATCTAATACTGCGCGGGTAGGACGTTCATGGTTCACCAGCAGATCTTGTATTTCCACTGGTCTCGGACCCACCCTCACGCTGGTTGACCACCTGGGTGACCACAGATATGACACTTTTTTTTGAGGCCCATAAAAGAGAACTGAGGGGGACTCGAGCAACACCACCGTCGTCCAAGCCCCATTTTGAAACAGCTCCCTGAGACGTAAAATGTTTGTTAACTTTTCCACCGATGACGAACCGATGCTCACGCCCACTGGGCTTTATCGGGCCAGCTGGTTCCAAACCGCTGCGTCTCTCCCCAAGAGACATCTCCCGCGAGCAGCTCCACGTCTGCACCAGCCTGTCCAGAGGTCTGGAGACACCGAGGGCTCCTGATCAACTCTCTTTTTCCACTCTGGACTTCTGTGGAATGACGGAGCAGCAGCGCCTCAGTATTTATTCACGGACATCTTATTAAGGCAGAGTGAACAACACAAAGATAAAACTGTTACCCAGTGGCCCTGAGAAACTGATAAATGGTTTGGTAACAGGAGCGTATGATAGAAAGCTCGTCTCCGCTCATTTAAAGGCTCTTCTGTATAATTTTGGGAGCTATAATTACGCTTCGTTCTCCTCTCTCCTTGTTTTTGTTTGACTTGGCCAATGGCGTGTGGTGAAATGTGATCCTCCCCAGTGAAGCCAGTCATGGTTGACCACTTTGACTCCCCTAATGGAGCAAAGCATAGCAGCATCAGCCACATCTGGCAAACACTTCTCACATCTGGTTTGTGTATCAGCTCCTAGCACGGCTGTCTACCGCAGAGTCTGATAGCATACCTCTGAGACACGAGATGAGCTCCAGACGCCGCCGATGGCCAGCGAGCTCACGTTCAGAGGTCAGACCCACGAGGCAGGAAATATCAGTCAAAATCTGAGAAGGAGCTTTGTGCTTATTGGGGCTAATGACGCTTTAATGCTCTTTGAACTTAAATTTATTGCTGTGGTGACTAAAATCAGAGTGGAAGGGGTTAAACCCCCCCCCTCTGTGAAGTTAACTTGTGGAAGCCTCAGGTTTAACACACATAAATGTGCTTAAATTGAACGAATTGAGAATAATTAATCATCCAGAAAAGTTAAATGAACTCGATATGGAGCTTTGGCATTGAGACTCACGTCTAGTGTGACAGCGCCCCCTGGTGGCCACAGGCCGCACTACACCTGGTGTCGTCGAAAGCGCAAGCTCAGGAAAAAACTTCTTTGTTACACATTATTATAGTTATGTATTTAGATAGTATAATTATCTATTTCGATATTAGAATGACTCATTTAGATAATTATATATTTGGACACAAAAACAGTGGCAAATAAATCATTTTTTGCTCTTCAAAAGTGGAAGAATAACATGAGAAAAATGGTTTCAAATATATTTATATTTTATTTCTTGTTTTTTCCCCAATAATCATTGTCAACATATTAAGACTGTTTTTTATGCATGTTCAGACACATGCAGGAAACATTCTAGACCGTGATCTCCACGACAAACCTGAGGCACAAGGTACACCTGAACCAGTCTCCTGGAGGATTTGGTCTGTGTGGTTTGGTTTCTTAGCAGGCTTCAACTAAACGGGACACAACGACCAGGAGCCAACACACACAGCTGAAAAACACGCTTCAAGGACAGCGTTTACATCGCCACAATGTAAAAACCAGAAAGATCGAACCGATTAAAATCGGGTAAGGCCACTCGGAGGATGTGGAGTGACCATCAACCGTCGTTGTCGTCTGCACCTGGGTCACCCGTGCAGGCAGACTGATCTGGATATCCAAATACCGACTTTATTTAAAAGGGACGGCGACAGCCCCACGGGCGCGCCGGAGCAGAGCGACCCACGTGCGCACTCCCTCCGTCTGAAGGCCACGGGAGCCTCTCACTCCGAATCACCGCTAACATAACACAAACGCCACCGATCCTCTGTGACCGACGGCTCCTGTAAACAAAAAGGGCTGCGTGAGCGTTCTTTTCTTCATTTTAGATCGTTCCTCGTGATTACGCTCCAATATTCCATCGTGATTTCGCTGAGCGCGGCTGGGGCGGGAACGCGGGAGGGGAACGGGAAAAAAAACAAAGGGGAACGGGGGGAGTCGGGGGGAGCTCGCACGTGACGAGAGTGCGTTTGAGCGCAGTCTGAAATAAAAGACGTGGAGGGTCGAAGGAAACGAAGTCTGCTCAAATTTAAAAGGACTCATTCTGAAAGTCTTTGATCTCTTTGGCACCAACCATCACTGATTCAACGTACACGTGACACTAACGACTCCAGGTTTGCTCAGGGATGCTCTAGGAGCTTTGGCCTCGGGGGGGGGCGAGGGGTCAGGGGGTGAAGGCCTCTTCTGGCTCTCACGCTGTCTTCCTGCAGACATGGATGAAGTAGCAGGGCGCCGCCGCCTGGCCCGGCGAGTAGGCTTGGAAGTCTCCGTAGACCTGGTGCTCCAGTTTGCCGTTGAAGGCCTCGGCCATCAGGTCCTTGAAGCTCTCCAGACGATGAGGGTAGTAGGACAGACGGAACTTACTGGGGAGGACAGACAGCAGCGTCACACGGGGGGGGTGTTGTGTCTAACGACGCAGGTGTGAGGACGCATCACAGAAACACACACTTCAGCAGCACTTCAAGGCTGTGACACACACACACACACAGACACACAGACACACACAGACACACACAGACACACACAGACACACACAGACACACACAGACACACACACTTCAGCAGCACTTCAAGGCTGTGACACACACACACACACAGACACACACAGACACACACACCTTGTGCACTTTGTCCCGTCTCGTTTACATCAAGGACAGTGAGAAGGTAATCCTGACTCCTTCTGATGTCTCTACGACGGCTGACCTACCTGACCTCAGGGAGGTTGTGGAGGGAAGCCTTGGGCACGTGGATGGTGTAGTCCAGCGTGATCATGTGAGGCTTACTGTTGACCCACAGCACGGAGGTAGCGATGTCCTGAGTCAGGTCGCTCTGCAGCAGAGACAGGAGTGACCACGGGCCAGAGCTAACACACACACACACACACACACACCTACACACCCCCCTACAGACACACACACACCCCTGTTGCAGAAACAAAGGGAGAGCACGGAGCTGCTCCTCCCAACATTCCGGAGCTCCGTGTGGGAGCAGGTGCTGCACCAGAGGCGTCTGCAGCGGTGCAGCTCAGGCATGCCACTGTTGACTTAGTATTTATTCAGGCTCTTCTAGCGGGATTAGTCTGACCTTTGCTGACTGAAGGGTCGAATTTGTACAAGTCGCAAATGTAGGTTTTTGCTTTTGAAGAAAGTTCCTAATTTCACCTGAACAGACGACGTGATCATATCATCATGTCTCTCATGTCCTGGTCCAATTCAAGGACTTTTCAAGGACTTTCAATGTCCTTGTTTTTTAAAAACCTTTGATTCTTAGAAACCTCAGGACCACCTTGCTGAGTCGCTCAGAGGGAGAGAGGGATATATTCACTTCATCTGTCAGACGTCCAGACCGACTCCAGAGGTCAGCGCCACACCTGCGACCTTAAGGGGTCAGAGACGACGTGTCCCGCTGTCCTCCAGAGGAAGACCAGCCTCTTATTACCACCTTTGTCCCTTTAAAGAGGCCTTGGGCAGGAGCGCGTGACGGAGACGCTCTGCTACTCCTGTCGTGAGCGTGTCTTTCAGGCCGGACCGGTCCCGGTACCTTGTAGTAGATGTTCTTGCCCTGCGGCGCCCGGCCCGTCTCCAGGATGTAGTCGTAGTTACGGTGGTCGATGATGAGGATCCCGCCGGGCCGGACCATGCTGGCGATGTTCTGGAGGGCCAGCTTCTGGTCGCTTTGGTCCCCTGAGAGTAACACAACGGGTCAGGCGAAGCCGCCGCGGCCATCGGCTCGACGGGCGACGGAGGTCACCTTTAAAATCTGGTAAATGGGCGAAGGAGTTGCCGAGGCAGATGACGGCGTCGAAGCCGTCGCCGGGCTTCGGGATGTCCTCCGGCAACGTCAGCCAGTTGGCCTCTTCGATGACTGGATGACGACAACACACAGGAGGGTTGAGCAGAGGTCAGAGGTCAGGGAGAGAGTGTCATAGGGGTCAGAGCATTAGGGGGTCAGAGGTCAGGGGGTCGACGCCCAGAGAAGAGCGAACTGGATTACTACGCTTACTCCAAATTCAGGTGACAGTTCGTCTGTGTGTGTTCAGTCGGGCACCGGCTGACTGCGGTTTGTCTCAACGCCACTTCCTGTGTGACAGGAAGTGGCGTTGAGACATTTTAAAGCGACAGCCCGAGGGGAGGCGGCGTACCCCACTGGTCGAAAGCCGGCTCCTTCCTGCGCTCCCATCTGGACTTGAGCGCGTACTTGAGCATCTTGTCGCTGGCGTCCACGCTGACCATGTCGAAGCCCTCCTCCACCAGCATGATGGAGTCCACCCTGTGACGGGACACACGTCAGCACGCCGCCCACCACAGCGCACGCACGCTGCCCCCGCACGCCCCCACAAGCCCGAGGTCAGGGCCCGCACGCCCCCACAAGCCCGAGGTCAGGGCCCGCACGCCCCACGCCGGGGGAACGGGTGGCCGCTTGGAGGCGACTCATCCGCCCGTCCGACGAGGGACAGATGGACGGAGACGGCGTCCGAGCAGCTCGACCACGACCCGGAGCGTCGCTGGTCTGCGGCCGCCGCAGGTCGGTTAACGAATGCCACCGGCCTCAGACGCCATCGCAGCCTCAGAGTCCACACGACCAGCGGAGGGACGTCAGAGCTTCCACAGCGTCGCTCCAGGCGACAAAGGGCAGAGGCGGTGGGACGGGCGAGCGGCGGCGGAGGAGGAGGGATCAGCAACGCTGCACTGTGACTGAGGCGCTTTGGCCCGGACGGACACGAGGTCAACGAGGAGCTCAGGCAGGAGGACACACCTGCTCCCCCACGAGCACGAGACAACCAGCAGTGAGACAGGGAGAAGAGGACGCTCCACCAGAGGGACCACCGGTGTGTGCACGCGCGCGCACACACACACACACACACACACAGACACACAACACACAGACACACACACACAGACACAGACACACACACAGACACAAAGACACACAAAAACATCCTCTCACACACACACACACACACACACAAACACACACACACAAAACACACACACACACACACACACACAACACACACAACACACAGACACACACAAAAAGACACACAAAAACATCCTCACACACACACACACACACACACACACACACACACACACAGACACACACACACAGTGTGGAGAGGGTTGAACTGAGGTGGTGACTAGTATTTGTTGTGGTTGGAGCAGCAGGTCTGACTGTTTCTGTTTGTCTCTCTACCTGTCTCTCCCTCTCCCTCCCTGTCTCTCTCTCGTCTCCCTCCCTCCCTCC
>CAJVRN010000036.1:11005000-11145000 GCA_911728415.1 Lagocephalus sceleratus | reverse complement strand
GCTAATCATGCATCGTTAGGGCCTGGGCTTGAACCGACAACCTTTGTTTAACTCAAGTGAGGAATTATACCGTCGTACGTGATGAAGCAGGGCGGCAGAAGCCAGTCTCCCCAGCATCCTCACCCTTCACTCAACACTATTAATCCTACTTCAATCCCCCGCAGATCTATTTTCGATCTTTTCTCACTCTCGGGTCCTAAATATTCTGCATCTTCAGCGCTTTGCTGGCCCAATAAAACTTACATTTCCGAGACTTTTCAAAGCGTTCTGATCCCAACGGCTCCCTCAGCCAGAAGAGCAACGAGGGAGATGTGAAGGCTGAGGCGGAAGGCGGGATGTGGGTGATCTCCGCCTGCACCAAAGAACAGTGTGTGCATGTTTCTGCTCTGTTTGATCAAAGTTGTGTTTGACGAGCCAAGGTCTGGAACCTGCACTTTCATGTGACCAAGCCTTTGTGTCTCTTCCAGGTAGGTGGTCGTCAACCATGAACCAGCTAATTATATTAAAAATATAGATTCATCAATACTAGAGTGGAGAGACTGGCATTTCTTAACTCAGGAAAAACTGAGGTCATGGTGTTTGGTCCTGATCCTCTCAGGGATAGATTGGACCATATGATCACCCTAGATGGTATGTCATTAACATCTAGTCTCTCTGTGAGGAATCTTGGAGTAACTTTTGACGAAAACCTCTCCTTTAACTCACACATTAAAATAGTCTCTACAAGTGCCTTTTTTCATCTGATGAACATCAGAAAAATCAGGAAGATATTGTTGCAGCATGATGCTGAAAAGTTAGTTCATGCATTTGTTAACTTCCAGGCTGGACTATTGTAATTCTTTGTTATCAAGGTGCCCAAATAACTCATTAAGAAGCCTCCAGGTGATCCAGAACGCTGCAGCCAGAGTTCTGACAGGTATTGACAAAAGAGATCACATAACTCCTGTACTGGCATCTCTTCATTGGCTGCCCGTTAAATTCAGAATCATTTTTAAAACCCTCCTCTTGACCTACAAGGTCCTCAGAGGCCTAGCTCCATCCTACCTGGAGGAGCTAGTGATACCTTACCAGCCCAATAGACCGCTCCGCTCTCAAAACGCTGGTCTACTTGTGGTTCCCAGAGTCCTTGGGAGTAGATTGGGGGGCCGAGCATTTAGCTACCAGGCCCCCCTGCTATGGAACCAGCTCCCTGTCCTGGTACGGGAGGCTGACTCCATCCCTACTTTTAAGACCAGACTTTAAAACCTACCTCTTCGAAAAAGCTTATTGTTATTAATTCTGTAGTTCAGTTACTATCATAGACAGACAAATTATCATACTTAGGGGGTCGACTAATCACTAGGTTAAGATACTAGTTATGCTGCTATAGGCCAAGGCTGCCGGGGTCCAGAAACATGATCACCTGACAGGCCTCTGTCACCACACTTCTCATGGTTCGGTCTCCTCTCCTCTCCTCTCCTCTCCTCCGCTTCATCAGTAGACTAGTGATGCTATTTCCTGTGTAGTTTTTCTGCCCCCCCCCCCCCTCCGTATTCATTTACAGGTATCACCGCCTTCAGAGCTGCATAATGACCTCCGACCCCGATGACCCACTCAACCGGCTGCTTATTTAATAAAATGTATTTCTATGTGTAGTTCTATGCTCTGTGCCTCTCCTCTCCCCTCCTCTCTCTTCTTCTCTCCCCTCCTCTCCCCTCCTCTCTTCTCTTCTCCTCTCCCCTCTTCTCCTCTCCCACCTATTCTATCCTCTACCTGTTCTATCCTCTACCTATTCTATCCTCTACCTGTCCTCCTCTCCTCCTCTCTCTCTACCCATCGGTCCATCATCAGGAGGGTCCCCCTACATGAGCCTGGTCCTGCTCAAGGTTTCTTCCTGTTAAAGGGGAGTTTTTCCTTGTTACTGTTGCTTGTCTGGGGTTAGGTCCCTGGGATTCTGGAAAGTGCCTTGAAACTATTTTTGATTGTAAAAGACGCTATATAAATAAAAATTGATTTGATTTGATTTGATTTGATTTGATTTGATTTGATTTGATTTGATTTAGAAATGTGACAATGTCAGTGAAAGTGCTGCAGGTGGGAGGATAAGAGGTAGACCGTCCAGGGTGTACCCTGCCTCTGCCCATTTTGCTGGGATAGGCTCCAGTCCCCCCATGACCCTCAGTGGAGGAACAAGCAGTAGAAAGTGAGCGAGCGAGCATTTGTGTTGAAATGTCTGCATCCATCGTCCCTTGTAAAGAAACAGTTAATCAATCAATACTGGTCTGACTGGCTGACATGCACACCACCGCAAGGAAGCACGTTCAGTCGCAGGTACTTACTTCACAGTGGCAGTCAAGCCATCAGCCATGCTAATTAACGTGAGAGCATCACACACACACACACACACACACACACACACACACACACACACACACACACACACACACACACACACACTGTCAGTACAGTTTATCTGGCTGTCCGCTGTGACTGACAGGTGATTAACTGTGGGGGGCTGACATTCTCCTCCCTGCTGCTCAAGCTGTTGAAGAGTTCAATCAATCAATCAATCAATCAGTCAGTCAGTCAGTCAGTCAGTCAGTCAGTCAGTCAGTGAGTTTGGATTTTTTAAACTAACATTTGAATTTCTGAGTCCAACACATAGAGAAAATAGACGTGATAATCACTGTAAAACTTACTAGGATTAGTATTGTGGAGCAGTTCAAAGTGATCGTGCAGGTTTTTGTGGAGATACTAAAGTACACTAAGGCAGACTGATGCCCAGTTTGATTGGGGTTCAATAAAATGTTCAGAATATAGAACTATTAACCATACTCTCAATTCTCAACAGCAGTTACTGGTTCCCTGCAGTGTTTTTAATCATCTTACATCTAATTTAAGATTGTTTCTATTCACTTATTTCTACTATTGAATTTCTTATTTCTACTCTTGAATTTCACGATAATTAACTATCACATGACTGAATGGTGTGGTGGTTAGCACTGTCGCCTCACAGCAAGAAGGCCTCGGGTTCGAATCCCGGTTGGGATTGAGGCTGGGGACTTTCTGTGTGGAGTTTGCATGTTCTCCCTGTGCCTGCCCGGGTTCTCTCCGGGTACTCTGGCTTCCTCCCACAGTCCAAAGACATGCACGATTGGGGTTAGGCTGATTGAATACTCTAAATTGCCTGTAGGTGTGAGTGTGGGAGCGAATGGCTGTTTGTCTCTGTGTTAGCCCTGCGATTGGCTGGCGACCAGTCCAAGGTGTACCCTGCCTCCGCCCATTGCTCTGGGATAGGCTCCAGTCCCCCTGCGACCCTCAGTGGAGGAACAAGCGGTAGAAAAGGGATGGATGGATGGATGACTGAATGTGCTGGCAGACCTGACACTGACCTTTACTGCTGACAAACATAATATTCAAGTACATTATATCGTCTAAAGAGATCATGACTTTTTTTTTATGTTTCATCTTGAGACTATTCTTGTGACTAATGATCATACATGTCAGAACATAATAATTCAGTGATTAATGTTTTTTTTCTTCTAATAATTCATTAATTTCTTTCTGGCTTAAAATTTACTTAAGGTTTGTCTTCAGGTTTAGGTTTGCGTGAGTGCATCTGAGCTGACGATGGAACTAAAACCCATTTCAGGTGTCTGACTGCAACCAAGTCTCCTCACACTTCATTATAAAAAAATCCTGTATCCACTCTAGCCCTCTTGCATTATCTTCTGCAGCAATGGGTGCGACCTAAAAAACAAGGATAAAGTAAAGATATACTTAAAGAAGAAACGACTCCCATGTCCTCACTTCTGTGACATCTGGACAGGCTGGACTCTAATAAAACAAAACTGAAGCAAAGAGATGCTTCCTCTCACCTCCCGTGGTCACCTTCAGGGCAGAACCTGTGTGTATGTGTGTGTGTGTGTGTGTGCGTGCGTGTGTGTGTGGTCTCAGAGGGGGTCCAGGTCAGGGCACTAATAAGCACCATATCTGTGTCCTTGTCCTACTTTACCAAAGAGACACAGAAAAAGGAAAAGAGGTGCAGCAGGAAGGCAGAAGGAAGGAGGGCATCAGGACGAACCGCCGCCGTACCACAGGAACATGTTGCACACACATACACACACACACACACACACACACACACACACACACACACACACACAGTGATACAGGTTTTTTTAAAAACGACAGTCTCAACGGATTTCACCATCTGTACAGACAACCTCTGCGCTGACACCCTGCACCAGGCAGGTGGTCAGACCGCTCACGATGATTGCAGACATTTTTTGTGTGTGTTTCATGACCCATTGGTGCAAGAGCGTTTGTCTTCTGTGAAAACAGTCTGAAGAAATTCAACTTTTTTAAGGAAACCCGTTGAATAAGTCTATATTTTTTAGGTATTAATGTTGTGCTCCCCAGGTTTGTCTGAGTCAGTAACCATGGCAACGACTGCAGGACATATTCTGCAAAGGATGTATGCAAAAGGTGTTAAAATGTTAATTTACGTCAGCACAAAAGGTCGTTTTCAGTACAAAACACTCTGAGCATGCTTTTTTTCTCTCTGGGTTTTCTCAGTGTACTGCTGCCTGTCAGAGCCTAAATGTGGACATTTCTGTTACTGCTGTCCATCATCTCATCGTCTTTAGATGAAACCCTGTTTATCTTTGATTTCATATAAATGGTTAAAAAAGAGGAGATGGCTGTGCTAACATCTTTTGAAGTTTCTTTATTGATGTTCAAGGTAAACCTGTGAAAGAAGGATGGTTTTGTGTCACTGCATGGCTACCACAAGTCAGACTCTCAAAAACTAGAGATAACTAGTGTGTATCAGAGATAACTCCTGTGTTTTAGAGATAACTAGTGTGTATTAGTTACCGTACCAAAGCCACGCCCCTCACTGACGTGCACGAGCGTGATTCTCAAATAGCGCTACCTGGTTCAGCAGCAACAACTTCAACAAGCCTCTTTCACCAGAAACTATGAACCTTTTATTCTCATAATGAAAATATCTAGGTAACTACCTCGCTGCATTATCGGCATGTACGTTACATTTAATTAAGTAGCAAATATAGTAGCCACTTATTTAACTGGTGGCATGGGTTACAAATACATTTCAGTAGAGGTAATGTCTGGTTCCTTTAAATGTCCTTTGCTGCCTGGCGGAGTACAGCGTGGTTACCGTTGCTTACTATGGGTGTGCCTGCTGCGTGCACGAGAAATGACTGACACCTCGTCAACCACGCCTTTTGTCTCTGTTTGCCTGTTTTTCCCCAGCCTGGTGGCTTATTACAAATCAAATTAGAGGTATAAGATGGTGCCAGAGAGTTTTTTTCTGTCTTTTTTAATTAAAAACTCTACTTTTAAGTATGACCCCCATCAAAGAAAAGCGAGGGAGAGAAGAATTAAACTTCTAACAAAACACTATTGAATCAAAGTTGCCCGGCTGACAAAATAGCTCCTTTATTTGTCCCAAAAACACCAATAGGTGGCTGAAAACAAGTGATTCTTTTCTAAACATCACCTTGGTAACACTCATGAGGGGAGATTACATTTATTGGGATTTATTCAAACTCTGAGAGCTCACTATTCAATGCAGTTTCAATGGCAGAATTAATTAGGTTATTGAAATGATTTCAGTTTTTTTTCTGGACCTGCCTCGTAATTAAAATTAGCTTTGAGTTTCCACAAATGTTACAATTGTAAGGTTTCTGTAATTGTGACCATAACTGAACCATTGGGACTCACAGAATAAATTGAGGGAACAGGGTGGTTTTAATGTTGTTGAGTCTCAGAGCAGCAAACAAAATACAAACACTAATGAATGAAAATGGTTTTATTGTTATTGATGAAAGGAAGCGAATCTGTTCTGGAGCAGTCATTCTTCAGAGTTTAGCAGGGTACAAAGTAGAAAAGGGACTAATAATGGAGTTGGAGTTGCACACATACACAGACACACATCCGCGCACTTCTATCTTTGTGAGGACTTTCATAGACATGATGTGTAATAGCTCCTCACCCTCACCCTGACCAACACAACTAAGCCCTGGACCCTGGTCCAACCTAAACCTTAAAAACTCGTCTTGACCCTCAAAGCAGTCATTTCAATGTTTATGTTTATACATGATGTGAAGATGAAATTGCTTTTGAACAAATACATTTCTGAAAGAATATCCCCTTCTATCAGAAATTACCATTGCAAACTGTTGTCATCACATAACCGGGGAGGGGAGTGTACAAGTTAGCTGGACATTTTGATTATTTTTATGTAAAAAGCAGAAGATTGGCAAAAGGTTCAAGGTTTAAGAAAACAGACAAAGCAGAAGGTTTCTGTACTCTGCCATGCACAGACAAACACACACCCTTGCACTTGTATCTTTCTGAGGACCTTTATAGAAAAAAATAACCCAGAGACCTAACCTAAACCCAATCCTCACATTTAAACCAAACCCTCAAACACTCCATTGAAGTTGTGAGGACCAGTCAAAAGGTCCTCACTTTAATAGTGGAATGCAGATTTTGGGTCTGAGTATGTAGAAAGACCCCCCCATCTCTCTCTGCTCTCCTGCTTCTAATCTGATGAATATATCATAGGTCCATTTTCAGCCAACAACATGGCGGTGCCCGCACGCTATGCTGCTCTGCCTTATCACTTTCAGTTAGACGAACATGGAGTTAAGGCAGGACTGGTGGAGAATTGAAATGTCATGCATGTGAGAGGGAGGAACAGTGTGTGGGGGGGTGAAGGTAAGCATGAGGAATCAGAGAGAAAGAGGATGAGTGGGTGGTAAGCAGAGAAGATATGATGGGAAAATGAGGGTGGGGGGGGTTGCTCTTTGTATCTGCCCGATCAGTTCCACTTAGGTTCTACAGGAGATGTGGAAGAGCTGGTGTTGCAACAATAAAAAGAAGAATTTTTAGAGAGAATGCAGAAAATCACAAGAAACAGCAATAAAAGAAAAAGCAATAAAAGTGTGAAAAGTCTGAAAACTACTGTCTGCTGAATGGATGGGTGTGTGTGTGAACATGTGGTGTGTGTGAGAGACAGAGAGAGAGATCAACTCCAGTGATTAACATGTTTAGGTAGCTTTTATCCATCCATCCATCGCTTTCTTCCGCTTGTTCCTCCACAGAGGGTCACGGGGAGACTGCAGCCTACCCCAGCACATTGGGGGAAGGCGGGGTTACACTCTGGACTCGACACCAGCCAATCACAGTTCTGACACATAGAGACAGACAACCATTCACACAGTCACAATTTAGAGTGACCACACACCACCACACCACCATGCTGCACTGTAGATTTTATTTTTTTTAGTTATTCATTTTCATATTTAGTCATATAAACTATTCAAGAGCCTCATCATGACAACTATTCATTATAGAAGCAACTTAAATCATAAAACATACTGTGTATTTTGTAATGATTTTATAGATTCTTCGTGTTACTGACACAAGCAACATGTGTGTAATTTTAATTAAAATCTTGAAGTAAATGTTCAGTTTGACTTGCAGCAAAACACGTGTTCCTTGTGTCCATAGATATAAGACACAGAAGTCAAATGGGATGGCGTTGGTGCAGTATTGGTGCATTTTTGCTCCATGCTGGTGGGAAGTGGGCATTAATGGAATGTGACATGCTCTCAGCTAACACATATGCCCACCCACACATGCAGTCTGCAGCATCGCATGCTCTCATCGCAAGATTAGCAGCTCTGATCTGGTTGAAGCCGTGTTACTTTTCTTTTCTCTCCCATGCAAATGTTCTCATTAGTGCAAATTTACAAATAATGAAAAAGAAAAACATGAATAGATGAGTGGATTGTTTTTTTTCCAGGGAAAAGTTAAACATTCCACTGATGCATCAGAGCATTACTTTGAAGTGCACACAAAATATATTTTAAGATAAGTGAAGAATAGTGTTTGTGCCTTTATTTTGGTAAATAAACATATTTATTGAAATTTTCATTTAACATTTTACCAATTTTTACTCTGCTGAAATTAGTTCTACACGTTCTTTTGAAATATTCTTCTCAGATTCTCCTCTGGACTAACAACAAACAGCTCTGATGCAATTTTAAGTTTGAGTGTTCAAAACAAGTGCACTTATTCTTACTTTTATTTATCATAACCATGCTTAACCTAAACTTAAAAAAATTAAGATTTTGTCAAGCACAAGTGTGCTCCATTAGATGAGTAACCTTTTTGTTATAAATGTCTACAGCATCTTGATTGAGGGCATTTGAGTCAAAGGAGCTGCTGTGGGTGTTCAGGAGGATACTTAATACCTTCTACTGCTATATGAGGCCATAATAACACTTAACTAACATACTTAGCTGTAGTACCACCAACTCAGGCTCCAAAGTGCAAACAAGACCTTTTAAATGGAAACTTAACTTTGATTGAAAACTACTCCAATTGATATTTCTGACTCAGTTTCAACATTTTTTGATGTAAAATCTGGAGTTTTTTTACAGTATATTTAGACATTTTTAGCTTTGTGTCTACATTAAATAACATTTAACAAAAAGAGTAAGAAGTAGCAAATTCTAAGATGCTCATGTTCACGTTCTCATTCACCACCAGATGTAGTATTATTAATCAATTTGACAGGTATTATATATATAGATGTGTTTCTGAATAATAAAATAGCAAAATCAGTTTGCATTAACTATGTTTACAACGCAACACCTGACGGAGGGCAAACTCACAAAATGGACCGTAAAGTAAAAGAGTGGAATTAATCTGTCATCAGCTGTGACTACTGATTATCCGTTCATCCAATTTTAGGCTGCACTGGAGATGCATCTGCGATTGCAATCTCCACAGCAGCAATCATTATGAACAACCGTACTGGTCTTTGCGTATGCCGCTACAATAGTGCCACTAATGTTTGGCCCTGAAAAATAAAGATTTGCATTGAAAACAAACCTTAAACTGAAAAATAAAACATTGCCATTGGTAAAAACTTTGCTTCCACTTGCAGCAACAGTGCAGAGCCTCCTCTTGTAGCCTGCAGCAGGAAAAACTGTGAGAAAAATGTATCCTCAAAAACAAAATATTAAGGAGAATGCCAAAACAGAGGGGAAATTAAAGTGAATAAAAGTTCAGGGTTGGGTTTTGTGCTGTCTGTCCTTGTGCTAACATTGCACACAAAAGCATGGCCCGTCTTTTGTCTCGATACATCGTGTAGTTGAAATCAATTTGAGGGGCATTGTGTTGAAAAAGTAGACTATTATACATTATTACCTCCAGGAGGTTATGTTTTTGCCATCGTCTGTCTGTCTGTCTGTCTGTCTGTCTGTCTGTCTGTCTGTCTGTCTCAAAAAGTTATGGACCGATTTTGATGAAATTTCAGGATTTATTGGAAATGTGAAAAGGAAGAAGTGATTTCATTTTGGAGGTGTTCCAGAAGAAATCCTGGATTCTGGATCACTTTGAAATTTTCCTTAACATTGTGGTAAATGCGGCCAAAAATGTTGTTTTTCAATATCTCTGTTAATTATTGACCAAACCCCATGAGGTTTGACTCAAGGATAGACAATGGGATCCTCTGTTATATTCCAAAGGCTGATCTGGATCTGATCCAGAAGACGGATTTTATTACAATTTATATAAAAAATGGGGGTGCCCTTATATTTTGGCCTACTGTGCCTTGTATATTAGAGGTAGAAATTTCTAACAAGTGCCGTCATGTAGCTGAGTCAATTTCACATCTGTAGTATGTCAACGGATCACGGCATATGGAGCAAGATCCAGAAGAAAACCGCCATTACAGAAAATACGATTTTCGTGAATAACTACTGAACTAAGACATATTGTTGTGATTCCAGTGGCTAATGGTGTGTTTTTATGGTCAAGGAATCTAAACATGTAGTCAAAGTATATGTGGGACTAATATTTATGGTGGAAATCACAATATGCGAGGAAATGTTGCGCTTGGCGGGGTCTGCGCTCTTCGAGTGCTTTCTAGTTTTATATTAAACCCTTGCGAAAAACAGCCCTTACCATAGCTTATTTTACTTGGGGGTCAGATCTATTTCCTCACAGTTGTGAGCACTGATTCTACCATCTATAAGCACGCGTTACATATATACAAATGCAAGAGCTGTCACATGTACATGATTACAACCTTGAAGTTAGACCCTTGAAGACTCACACCCACCACATCATCACGTGACATAATCATGACATCACACAATTAGTGAACTGCTGTTTCATTTATGTTGCTTTTTGATCTGAAATTAAATATTGTTGGGTCTCTTTTTTTTCCTCCACAGAGGACTGAACATCAGAGAACAGAGAGGCTTCTCTAAACTTCCAATTTCCTTCTGCTCACCCGCTGTCAGGGAGAGTTTCAGACGGAAGAACAGGATGAGCAGATGAAACGAAAACAAAAGGAACAGGAGGCTGCACAGAACCTCAGAAGTCTTACTGTCACTGATGTAATGGAATTAAGTACATACTAGTTCCATCTCTCACTTTTGACAAAAAAATAATAATGTGCATGTGTATTAAACTCTCTGTGAAGAAGATTAGAGGCTTCTGGAAAGTCAAACTACCATTCATGCTCACATTCACATGATTTGAATAAGCTCATTAACCTCTTCCCCAAATGCAGTCCTTGGACTGTGGGAGCGAGCTGGAGGAAGAACCTCGGAGAACATGTTGACTCCACACAGAAAAGCCCCTGTGCCCCCCTGGGGGACTTTCTTTCTAACAGCACTGACCAACTGCTCTATTATGCGGATGTATGTTAAAAAAAAAAAGCAACAACATTGTGTACACCAACACAGTGTCAGCTCATCAAAAGTCTCTGCAGCTCAACTTCAGACAGCTCGCCCTCAGTTTCCTCCTCCTCCTCCTCCACTTCAAAAAGCCACTGTAACTGTAGATTAAGTAGAGAAGTGGTCCTCATCAATCATTGAGGAGTTTCTTCATCTCAATTACTGGAAGGTACCACTGCAAAAATATTAGGGAAAAAAACCAATTTGACCACAAAAAAATATATATTAACGTTATTAAAAGCCTAGATAGAAGTTAAAAGTGCATCTGTATAAAAGTTAGGTTTGACAGCCAACATCTTGCCCTTCTTCTGCTACTGGAGGCTCTAGAGTGCGTTTCAGAGCTCAACAGCCCACAAATGCTTCATTCACTTGTACCAAGTGGCATTGACTCAGAGCAACAGTCGCCAGAGAGCGAATGGGCAGTGAAGAAGAAAAAGCATTAGCCTGGGTTCACTGTGTGGAAAGTTGCTGAGCTCTCGTTGGCAAACCAATAAAGCAGTTTGTTTGTGCCTATCTGGGCAGAAACAAAAAAGAGAGCCTTCGGCTTGCTCACTGATAGTCCACTTATCTGGGTCCACTTGAGCATCCTTTTTCTTCTTGTAAAAGGACCCTGAAAAGGTTGCGGCACATTTGCAAAGTGTGGCCTTTTGTGGACCAACTTCTGGACTTCAGGAAGCTTTTATCTGATCAGAAATAGGTTCCTAAAGCTCACACTTGAGCCAAATGTAGAGTTATTTATCTTATATCACAGTAGTATAGCAGTAGGAAAAGATTTTTGCTTTATAGCAGATGTTCTAGAGTCCGTAGGTCCATCTGTGTGAACTCCACTGGTCTACACACAAATAGTTGTTCTTTGTGGGCGTGACACACCTCAGTGCTTCCTCCTCATCCTGCTGAGAGATGGAACTGCTGACGAGGCCAGAGCCCGAGTGAAGTGTTAAACGCACAGAAAAGCAGCCTAAAGGCTAAATGGATCTAAATGTAGTATTTCAAACCAGCTTCACCACTAAATGCATTTTTCTTAAAAACTTTTTGAAAAAGAAATGCCCTTTATTAAATGTAGATTCTTATATTCTTCTTATATTATTTGCTTTTAGGTATCTCAGCATCCCTGGCAACAATTCAACATCACTCACTTTAAAGTTGAATATGTAATAGTTGATATGCAGTAAAGGTATTTTAAAAAAAACCCTTTGCACCAATCATTACCATGCTAAAACCTTTGTTGTTTCCTTAGTTGGTATATCTATACACTATTATTTAGTAGCTCAACCAACAAGTGGACTGAACAGTCTTTGAAGGCAGCCATTTCTAAATGCAGCATGTTTACCAGCAAGTGGTTTTCCCCATCTGTCCACCCAGATTGGGAAAAAATGCAGCTTCTAAACTCAGAAATCTCCTCAGGGTGGCCCATTCAAATGATGAGCGTACAAGAAATCACTTCTCAGTTCACACTTCTCCATCAAGCCCTACATCTGTTTACATTTCACTGAATAATACATCTGAAAGCATGCTCTTTGAATGCCCCCCCATCACTGTTCACATGTCAAAACACAGCTAAATGTCTTCCCAGCAGCTGTTCTGTGTTGTCATCCAAATCATTTTTTTCAAGCTTTAACTCAACTTAATGTGCAAACCTCACCACTCCCTCACCCCCCGGCATACACTAAGAAGGAAACTTATATGACACCCCCCTGACACACTCACACACACACACACACACACACACACACCCACACACACACACACACACACACACACACACACACACACACACACACACACACACACACACACACACACACACTACCATCACCACCACCCTCACAGACTTTAAAAATGTTTTTTAAAAAGTTTGAAAACTGTCACAGTGTGATAAAATACGCCTTTTGCAGCCAAAGCACCCCCCCAGGCCCAGCTAATAAAGTGCAAATGAGGGTTAAAAAGCTTCTGGAGGTGGTGAACTGTGGTGTGGGGACGGCGGAGACGCTGCTTCAGTCACACCCAGCGACTGCCCTGCAGTATTTCACTGAGCTCGCCACATCTTCTCTTTTTGCTTGTTATTCTCAACACAAAGACTTACAGGAAAGGCAGACGATGGCATCAAAACATATGAACCCCCCGTAAGGCAGACGGATCACAGCCAAGACGTCGCAGTCTCGATGAACACCTGCAGGAGTGAACGAAGGCAGACAACAAACTACCCATAATGCTCATGCAAGCGAGTCAGCCGCACATTCATCTGTTCGCCCATACACTGAATCCCACAAGAGCCCAATTAGGACTACACCCTCGCCAGTGGTGCGGTGGTAGTCAGGGGTAATGGTGGGGGGGTGGCAGATACTCAACGAATCAACAAGCACCAGTAAAATTAATTTAGCTGCTGGGAAGTGTGCTTGGTGAGCGGTGAAGTTATGCATTTAGAGTATCTTCTTTGAGGAAATTCAGGCTACTCCTCTCTCCCCAATTTAACTTCTTTTCCACAGCTCTTTAAATTGTATGACAAAGTCTTGAGATAATAAATATAGTAACTTTTAACAGGTATTTTTGCTCTCTGGTTAAGAAGATACAAATTATTTCAAGCCAGACAGTCTGAAATAAGATAAATTGTTTTAAAGGGGCCAGAATTTAAATGTTTTGCATAGGTCTTAAAATATGGGCTCAAGGATGAATGTAATGCTGTTTTGAATCTGTCCTATTAAAAACACTAAGGGGGTCTTTGTAAATGTTTTGGTCTGCTGCACATTCATGCAAATGTCTTTTTTTCCTTGGGAAATCTCTAATAAGCACGACCTGTTTCTGAGGTTTCTAACAGGGTTGGCCATTCACACAGTCCAGACACTTGGATGGAATTCCACCAGCCAGCTGCTGTGTCTGGGTCATGCTCTGGCTGGAATCATTGGCCTGTAGGGCTGCACTTTACAAATGGCAGCGGATCAAACAGTGTTTAGTGTGCTGACCAGTTCAAGCTGTAAGATTTTCCTCTGGAGGTGGCATTTAGCTGAACGTGTCCGCAAGTCCGAGGGGAGCAACTTCAAACTGCTTTGAATACCAAAGTGTCCTTTAAGGGAATCACACGTACGCGCCCTTAAGAGGCAGCCCAACGGGAGATTCATAAAGAAAACAAAAACCTGATAAGGGATAAAGGGAAGTCTTGGAAAACTGCACACTGATCATATTTGCTGTGTGAAATTGATAAAAACAAAGCAGCTTTCATCAGCAAAAAAAAAAGTGTGTTTGAATCAGCGTTTATTCCCCCTAAAATCAAATGGATGTGAATGTCTGAGACATCTACCATCTGCTTGGTATAAGATCCCTCATTGTGCTGCTTTTAAACCTCCCAGTTCAAATTTTATCTGTGTTGTTAAATCCAAAACACCGGAATTTGCATCCATGCTTTATCTCTACTCAGATGAACAGAGAAACAAAGACATTTGAAGGACAAAGTCAGAGTGCAGGTGTAGGTGGGGGAGTCTTTAACTGCTCGGTTTTACTCCCATTTTTTTACACCCACATTCAACTTAAAAACCAAAAAGAACCAGTTCAGTTGCTGAATGGGCAATTTTTCACTGAAAGAACATCACAGTGGGAGTGGTGCCTGTTTACAAACCACAGCAACTGGGAGTGACTTTAACTATTTTAATGGGACAAACAACTCCTACAACTGTGTCCATAAAGCCATTTAAACTTTTTTTTTTTATCATTTTGCTCAGGGACACATTATCTAAATGCAATTACAATGTAGTTTTGTCTCTGTTTCTATGGCATCTGATTGTTTTCTGTCATTAGCCCCTTTCCCCCCAAGTTTCCCAGGAACTTTAATTACCAGGAATTTATTTGGTCTTTGTAGTTGCACAGCAGCTCAAAGTTTCTGAACACATACTCCGGTCAGGCTGATGATTTGTGATGGAGGAAGAGGGGGAAAACAACACAAACAAATATTTATAATTTCCTAAGCTGCTGACACAAATGGTGGGCACACTGTGGGATTTCCTTCTGGTAAAGGAAAGAGGTTGTAGGAATAATCACAGATCAGCCCTCTGTGTGTAAAAGAATGAATAATCCTTGCATTTTCATTGACTCTCACTGTCTGATGACAGATAATGAGAATAAAAATAATAATAATAATGATAATAAAGTGTCAGTGACATGGCAGAGATGGTCAGAAACAGTGGCTGTCACATTACCCAGTGGTCACAGTGACATATCACCTTGATAACCAAATAAGATTCATCATTTCACAAATTGTTCTGAACAGATGTGAGGTCACTCAGATCCCGGCATGAAGAAGTTTCTCAGCCATTTTGTTGTGAAAGTTTATCCAAGACATTTAGGCACCCTTTTTAATCTAGTGGCTGATGGTCTGTGTGAACCCAGTCTGGCCTTTTCATAAGAGAAACGGCTGCAGTTGAATCTTTATTCTTCATTTCAAAGTCATAAAACATCACTGGGGAGTCAATGGCCAACTGGACCGTATACAGTCAATAAACCACAGTGGGAGAGAACGTAGGCTGGAGAAAGGGAACTGAAACACTGACAAACTTTATTAAACTGTCTCTAAAATACTGAATATGAAAGATAAACAGCAGAATGGAAACAGTTTTAAAGTGCCGTAGCTGTGTCAGAACTGATTTATTTTTTCAGATGAACCAGAGGTTTCTGTACCTTCAGTTTCCCCACAGTTATAATGTGTGTGTTACGGTGTTGGGTAGTCCAGACATGTTCTCATGTCTTTAAAGTTAGTTGTGCAACTTAGATTATCACATAAATCCCAGTTATCCCAGTTAGAGAAAAAAAATCATTCAAATCCTCATTAATCAAGTGAATTAGCTTTGTGAACAGACTGTGTGGGCAGCTGCTCACTTACTCTGCTTGACACGTGTCTTTTTCTCTGGCCCATTTCCAGTCGCAAAATGAGAGATGACAGCCTCAGAGTTTATTGGAGTTTAGTGGAGTTTTCTGGAGTTTATTGAAGTTTATTTTCCCTGCCTGCTGCCACTGTGGAGGAGCAGGTCAGGTCAAGTGGAAGAACGAAGGTATGAGCGGGAGCTAAATAGCCACATCAAGGCTAAACAGCATTAACGACTGAAATATTTGAAAATTATTTGAATGTATCTCAGTTTGACACAATCACAATCTCGGTCCCCCACATTACTCTGTCCACACCTCCTGCCAACCAGGTCACCTTTACCCCCCCGCCCACTTTACCTCCATTTTCTTCTGTCTGTGGCGGTTTTACTGCCAGTTTAATTTATTCTGCACTGGGGGGCTTTGCTGCACATACCTTACGCAGGGGGGCATGGGTGGGGGTATGCTGCATGTTTGACAATGTTATAACTCCCCCAAAACAGCCATCACTGGTTTGCTTTTCACTGTAGTAACCTGCAGCTATTGTTTCATGTGCTGCTAAAATAAATATCCACTACTTTTATAGAGTCCCTAAACAGATTTACACTTTTTCAATAATCAATCCATTAGAACTAAGATTATCATTGATTATGTTAATTTATTGACTTGCTCTATCTTGGCCTTGTTTTTTTGGGGGGCGGAATCCTGATAAAGTAAGATCAAACACGCACAAGTTCGGAATAATTTCTGATGAGAGCATCAATGAGCGTGAAGAGAGCCTGATTGTCTGAAGAGTTTTACTCAGAATTATAATCTATTTTGGATTACCCGCGGGACCCGGGCTGATGCTGGTTCCGTGCTTCGCCTTTCCTCATCTTCTCACACAAACACGTGCATGCAAACTCTCCTCGCTGTGCAAGGCACAACTCCAAATCACTTTCTCTTATCATCAAGCGGAGAACGGGGAGCTGTAGCGTGTTCCGAGGGTTGCAGTAAAGTGACTTCAGTTTTTTGTTGTTAGCACTTTGAGCTGGAAATCGATGCTGGTTGTGCTCTGCCATTGAAATACTAAGTGCTTGATGACACCCAGCTCTTCAGAAATGAAATAAATTGAACTGTGATACCTTTTGAAGATACAAAATATGTTGTGGATATAAAATATCCACAAATAAGCAGTCGTTGATGCCCAGCTGCACAGAGTGACTAGATGTACCATGCTACATTTAACTCGGAAATCAGAATTCACAGTTGGGAATGACCTCACAGCCACTGTCAGTGTTCTGGTCACATAGTCAGAAAACAAGATGGCAGGGTCTGCAAAAGCTATTCTCAAACCTGTTGTTGAACCCTCATCAGCCCTTGTCAGCACAGGCTGTGTTGTACTTCGCAATCCTAGATATAGAGGTTGAACAATAACACAACTGACTTGCTTATCCAGACCTCTGCCACGCCTTAAAGATTCACCCAGGCCACTCGTTTAGAGGACATTTGAAAGTGAGGAGGCAGCTTCCTTCTTAATTAGCCACATATGTCATTTTTGGAAAAGAGTAATGAGGTCTATTGATTTTGATATTTTTTGGGCCTATTACATTATTGTTGTTGTTGTTGTTGTTGGTGGTGGTGGCAGTGGTGTTGTTGTTGTCATCGTCATGTGTTAGTTGTGTGAAGTAAAGTGTCACAAATAGGAACTTCTCACCTCCTGAAGGTACCAAAACAGAATTATGATGTTTTTCTGCTCACATCAGGTGTGAATGAGAAAGTCATCGATCAGAGGCCTAATGTGGAAAATACATCCAGATATCTGTTTGTTATTTGTGTCAGGTGTTAATGGAGTCAGCTGGCCTTGAACAACACAAACAAACATGCATAAACTTTAAATGATTAATTGGCTTCTTCACTTTAGACATTTATTTCATCAGGATTGATAACAGAACAGTTTTCAATGGACAAAATTGAAAAAGTATGGCACTTTTCTCTCTCTTAGTCCTTCCTTCATAATTCATCCACTCCTCCTCCCGTCTTCATTCGGCATAGCTCTCACACTCTTGAATAATTAAGATGCAATAAATCCAACTGTCACATCCATTTTTTAGAGTCCGCAGCATGTGTGTGTGCGTTTGTGTGTGTGTGTGTGTGTGTGTGTGTGTGTGTGTGTGTGTGTGTGTGTGTGTGTGTGTGTGTGTGTGTGTGTTTGTCTTCTTTTTATTTGAAACTTTGCAGCGACGCTGCAGTAAGTAAAGTAAAAGCACCATCAGACCTTCAGGACATGAGGAAGGCAAAAGATCAAGAAAATTCAAAAGAATGAAGCTTCCTCCCACCATTCAAACTTGCATCGCTGTTGTTGTCAAGGTCACCAAGGTCAGGGGTCAAGAGAGCGCAATGGCGTTCAATCTGCTTGGCATGTTAAAACATGAACATCCACTCCAAGCGCTCTTTAGGGGATGCGCACAGAGAGGATGTCTGAGTCCACAGAGCCACACTCCTCAGTCTCAGGGTTTTCTTTATTTATGTCTGGGCAAAAAAAGGCAGAAACTCACTAACTGATAATGCAACTAATCCCTTATTTTAAACACACATACAAACTTCCCTCGTGTCTGTGCTGGACAGATAACCTCGAAAGGATTAGCTATATTGTGTTGACCTGGATGGAGTCCATCATGGATGCGTGAAACTGTGCTGTGTTTGTGTACTGCAGCATTAAGAGATTAGTTTAATTATACCAAATTCACATAATCATATAATAACAAAAACTTGTGATGGAAATTCAGTCAGCAGGTTGGTTTTGTTCAGCTGAACAAGTAAGTATGATGCTTCAGGGATGACTTCTTCAAGTGAGATCAGAACTCTCTAGATGTTCAAGTATTTGTTTCACATAAAAGTTGCTTTCTTTTTTCTCTGGACTACAAAACTGAGAGATGAGATGGTGTGGAATTCAACAAGGACCCCACGCGGAATGCAATCAGGGCACATTAATCCCACCAAGGGAGCCAGGATCACATTCAATTTAAATTCCTTCACGGTGTCCATTTAGGCTTGCCGAGATTGGCACACGTCCATCCTTTTGTTGAGAGCTGTGACAAATCCAGCAGAATCCCTCAAGACTTTCTAACGCGTGTGTCTGGAGGAGGAGCGTGGTCAGGGTGAAAGAGCTGCAGTGAATGTTGACCAGATATAAACTGGGACCTCGGGTGTTAACCCCCCCCTCCCCTGCAGCTATGGGACTGACTCAGTCACCAGTCTTGTACTGGGCAGGACAGTGGTGAGGCTGCCCACCAGGTCTCACAGGCACATTAAAGGTTCAGAGGCTGGTTAAAAAAAGAGCCTCAGAAGTATTAACTTGACTGTTTTTATGTAGGGCATGACCACTCAGAGCCTTAGATGGAAAGTGTATATTCACCACTTCACACTCATGTTCGTGACAGGTAGGTATCTCACCTTCCAAAACCGCACGTGGAACTATTTGTTTATTTTTTTCTTAATTTATT
The DNA here is from genome assembly GCA_911728415.1 of Lagocephalus sceleratus. Taxonomy (NCBI): domain Eukaryota; kingdom Metazoa; phylum Chordata; class Actinopteri; order Tetraodontiformes; family Tetraodontidae; genus Lagocephalus; species Lagocephalus sceleratus. The sequence goes on along the minus strand of CAJVRN010000036.1, from coordinate 11,125,901 downwards.
GTCTATCTATTAAATGTATTAATTGGTATTTAGTTTTACTAGCACCTTCAAAATGAAATAGAATCAAATCAAATAAGGATTGCCTGCCTTTCGCTTCAGGTCCCTTTACTGGTAGGGCTCGAGACTTCCGGGAACATGGGCTCACATCACCTCCTGTCTTCACATGTCCTGGTCTAGCTATGTCTCTGTCCAGCCCTCCATGCATTTGTCTGTGTGCCTGTCTCAAGCACGGTAGTGTGGCCGAGAGGTCCAAGGCGCTGGATCAAGGCTCCAGTCCCTTCGGCGGCATGGGTTCCCACCACTGCCATCAACCTGGCAGCTTGAGTTTGCTTGTTACATCTGTCTCGTTTGCACATTTCCCGTAATCATACCTGCCTGCTTGCTGTCTGTCCAAGAGGAGTCTTCAGTCTCTTTGGGGTTGTGGGTTCAAATCCCACCACTGCTATCAATTGAATTTGGCTGTCAGCTTGATGCTTTCTGAGTCTAGAAATTGCAATACTTCATGTCTGTATGAAAGTGTTTAAACAAATGTGCTCTATTTATTTATCTTTAAAATTTCCATGAGAGTAGTTTTTATATAATGTTTTCTGTTTATGTCCATTTCAGTTACATACATTGATCTGCCTGTCTGTCTCTCATTACGCTTGTCTGCCTATGTTTAAATGGTAGTGTGGCTGAGAGGTCCAAGGTGCTGGAGGCTCCAAACCCTTTGTGGGTGTGGGTTTAAATCCTACCCCTGCCGTCAGATGTTTCTGTGGCGGTTGCTGGGGTCTTTCTGGACCTTGTAGAAATTTCCCAATGGTTACATACAGTCAAAAATCCTTTCATAATCGAGACATTGGCAATGCTCTGATTGTGCGCATATAAATGATAAAAGCAGCCTTGTACAAACTGGAATATGGGCATTTGCCTTAAAAACCAAAACCCCTTTTCTAATCCCAATATTTGGTTACGTATACACCTACTGGGATTTCCCCATCAAAAGGAACATGGATTTGTGTTCTATTTGCAAGGAATCTTCATCTTTTGAATACAGGAACTACTTGTTACCATGGCAGCGAAACAGGTTAAACAAGTTACCGCCACACTTATGAAGCGAGGAGGAAACAAATCACTTCATAACTGTAATGACAGGCTTGAACGTCATGGTATTTGTAGACAGGAATAGTGAGAGATATTTAAAGGTGAGAAAAAAGTTACTCGTTGCATCATGACGTTCTCTACGTGTTGCTGTTTTTTCATCAGAATCTCTCAATTGATTATAACTACCATGTATACAGGAACAACCCTGTTTAATCACGCATTGTGAACAGGTTATTTGGAACGTTTCAGTATCGGAATATTGACATTAACCCGAATACTGACTGCATGTGAAGGTAGTGAGTCTTGCATTGTGCTTGTGCGCGTGTGTGTGTATATGTGTGCTTGTGTGCATGTGTGTATGGGCGTGCACACAAGGTAGCGTGTCTGAGCGGTCCAAGGCGCTGCATTAAGGCTCCAGTCTTTTGGAGGCATGGGTTCAAATCCCACCGCTGCCATTATGTTCACTTTGGGGAGCAGTAAACAGTCAACTGGAGGCTTTCTGGTTGCACACTGAAAAATCCCAATCCAAATCAAACAGTCCATGTTTCATGTATACCACCCTACCACTGTTAATTACCTCTCTATGATCCGTTCAGTTTCTGTTAGAGTTTTCTCGCCCACTGTCCATCCATCAATTCATCAATGATTTACCTGATTATGTCATGGTGTGGACAAGAGGAGTCTTCAGTCTCTTTCAGGGTGTGGGAACCCCAAGTGAGTGTTGCAGATTGCAGATTTGGCATTTTCCTTGATGCTTTCTGTTCATATCCGTGCTTCAACAGATTCTCTATCTCTGACCTTTGAGGTTGCAGCTGCATGGTAGCATGGCCGAGACAGCCGAGACGTCCAAGGCGGTGGATTAAGGCTCCAGTCTCTTCGGGGGCATGGGTTTGAATCCCACCGCTGCCATTATGATCACTTTGGAGGCTGGCATTTCTGAGGTGTACCACCATATATTGTGGGTCCCCACCAGTCTTCATCTCCTTAGCTGCTCGGATTGAATTGAATTGAAATCTCACCACTTTGTCAGTTGTACTCAGTATAATTAATATTTACTATACCACATATGCCACTTTTCCTCCTCTTTCTGTTGTTCTCTTCTCCCTCTCCTTGACCCAGACACCCTGGGGGACGAGGGTCAAGCCCGGCCAGGAACCTTTCTTCGTGTTAAAAGGGAGTTTTTTCAGCCACTGGTGCTTATTGGGGGGGGGTGGGCTCTTGGCTTATGTTAAGCAACTACAGATTACCTTGACTGTAACAGACACTATATAAATGACATCGAATTAAATTGAACTGAGTAATCTCCTTAGGAATTAAACATCAGCACTCGTGCAACAGAGATGAGGCTCAGGAGCCCTTTTGCGGTTCAGAATCCTGCTCTAACTCGGATATGAGATATCTAGGCACCTGGAATCCAAAGTTACTGAGACTGGAGTGACCACTGTGCCCGTTGACCACCAGCCACCGTTAAGCCCTTAATCCTATTAAGTGTGTGGTTTTAGTGCTGACCCTCTAACATCCAGGTGGCTCCATTTTTGCCAGCACCTACTACCACCTGTGAGTTCCATATGAGTCTGTGTGCCAGTCTTGGTTGAGATGTGGCTGTCTATGTAACACGGGGGTCATTTCCTCATGGATGACATCATGGTCATCATTGTGGTCATTCAGGGCCTCATATGCTTTGAACTGATATCTGACCCCAAAATGATCTCAAGATGGACTCTTCTGTGCATGAATGTGATTAGTAACCTGAGTTATTGTCACCAGATTGTGAGAGTGTGGATTCAGATTCAAAGAAAAATAATTGAAGCTGTCAAAGATGAGTGTGCTGAGTGGAGTGTTTACAGTCCATTTAGCATTAAAAGAGGAGTTGATTAATATCGGTCTATATCGTCAATATGGATGTAGAAAAGAGGGAGAGATGGGAGAAGGAGGGATGGAAATCCATTAGAAAACGGTGCACTAATGCAAATATAACAACTTCAGGATCACATTATACAGCGGTATAATGCACTTATGGAAATTGATTTTCACAACCTCTTGGTGGCAAAAGGCAGCAAATGGAGGATAATTTCAAAGGACCAGAAAAGTAAAGGTGGATGTAAATGAGAGGCAGTCCAGCCATTCTCTTTGATGCATTTCCCTTTCATTTGAAGCATAATTGGAAATAATGAGAAAATGAGCAGTGTCAAGCAGTTGTGTATGAATCTGGGTGACAGTGGAGTTTTAGTTTCTTTAATTTCATTTAAACAACAAAAAGAATGTGCATATAGCTATTTTTACTGTATAATTATGTTTCTGCTGTTTTTTAATGAAGAAAAACTCTCAGAGTCAAAAACTCATCTTTTTTATTTCTTTTTTTGAGTTCACTGAAAAGTCAATGTTGAGATGAACGCAGTCTCTCCTGAGGTTCTCTGACACCAGGGAAGCACACCTGACCTCTGCAGAGAGACACTCGCAGAGTGATGAAGCTGATAATAACACAGTTATTAAAGGTTATAATTACCAGCCCTGATTGCCATTTGTGTTCATACCACTTATGTCATTAGCACCTGTGCTGGTTCGGGTACAAATGCCCTGACACATTTCGGTAAAAACACAGAAATGGGCGGTCTACTGTGCGCTCTTGAAAAGATTAAAAAATCAAATTTTTAAAAAGACAAAGTCTGATGCTGAATGTTGCTGCGCGATTTCGTGTGAGCTGCGGCTGAAAAAGTCAGGGGGCTGATGAAAATACCCAAGATTTAGATCCACAATCAGAAGTGCACATTTAAAATGATTGTAGCACAAAACAGCCTCGTTTCCGTGGTGCTTCAGTTATAGGTTCCAGTTTCGAAGGTAGCCACAGTAAAGAACCTCACAGATGCACAGTGGAGCGCTGACACTCCTGCTGTTCATCGTGTCCTTGTTGAGGGCAAAAGAGGAGCCTCCCAGGGCCATTATCAGGTCTCACTATCAGCCCCCTCATACATCCTCTAACAAAGTGCTTGATTGATTGTGCCCAGTCGCCTGTTTTCATACATTTGAGACAGCAGGATTTTGGGGTTCAGCAGACTTTTCTGTGGACTTTAACAACCGCGCAGTCGGATCCACTTAATCTCTTTTGAGAAAGAGAAAAAGAAGCAAGACAAAACTCTTTTTTCTTTAAATTATTTCAAAGTTCACGGTCTTTATTACAAGTGTGCTTTAAATCAAAGTACTTTAAGACAGGCCATAAAAATAATTTCTTTCACTTATTGTATAATGAAATCACCTGTTAGCTTAATAAAGAATAGATGGAAAGAAAAGATTAAATGTCTCTTTACTTTTCAAATTATATTACTCAAAAGACAGCCAAACAAAAAGACCCTTGTCATGAACAAGCTGTTATAAGAACACAACCAACACCATGCTTGATCCATTCATCTGATTATCTCACATACCGTTAAGCTCTACCTCTCTCTCTCTCTCCACCCCCACTCTATGTGCATGTGTGTTGTGTGTGTTTTGCATCTTCCACATAGGTGGTCATGAGCCAGGTGATGTCATGTAAAGAAACCTGTAATTGTTTATTGATCTGTTTCAGTTAGTCCGAAGCTGATCGGTGAGCATCTCATCCCACCACAGCCAAACAAAGGAAGCTGTAACACGTGCGCTGATGACTCCATTAGTATCGTGTGTATCGTACCTGTGCACAGAGGCCCAGATGTTGTTAGCAGTGTTAATGGAACCTACTGGGTGCAGGTGGGGTTGCTATTAACGAAAACATGCACAAGGTGATGTGGAGAATGTAAAATTGAATATTGATTAATCCCAAAATGCATGAATCACTAAAGCTGAAAATGTAAGTTGATTGTAGTTTCTAATGTTGCTCGGCTGCAAAGCCCTCACCTTCAGGAGCTCTGACATAAAGACCTCAGGTCTGACGTTCAAACCTCATCAGCTCGAGTGCTGCTCCAGTCTGACTTAAGGCTCTCTGCTGAATGACTTTTCACAAAAAGTCCTTTTATGGGGGGGTCATGCTGTACATCCTGTTACTGCCAGAGATGTGAACTCAGTTTTTGGTGCCGTCTTGACCTCCTTCCGTCTCCATTCAAGCTCCACACTCGCCCTACATGTGCTGGAGACGGGGACAAGGTCACTGGGGGCCTCCAGCTAATCAGGAGCAATAAACACTCAAACAGCGGCAGCACCATCAGGAGCAATATCAGGGTTTAGCGTCTCAATAACACCTTGACATCTCCACTGCAGGTGCCGTCGCAGGACTTTAACATCGATGGTACAATCTCCGGATTTACTGCATTAGCCAGACCTCTGTTGCCATGGTAATAAGGAGTGAAGTCTTAGGTTATATCAGGAGTAACAAAAACCCATTATTCTGGGCTTCTGTGAAGACAGGTCTGTGTCTTCTCCACTGGCTGATGACAAGCAGAAAGAAAGCATAACATTACATCCCTGCCAAACGAAAATACTAAAGAAGACAATCATTGCAAAAATCCAAAACAAATCCTAAAGGTTAAACATTGTCGCGGTGTTTCCAGTGACGTGGCTCTTTTCGAAAATCCAGAGTTGCTGTGAAACATTTATCACAAAAGTTGTGAGAATCCCCTCTCATGGTTTAAAAAGTTTTGTTTCAGTGACATTCAATGGTGACATTTAAACCCTACAGCGTCCATTAAATCACTGGAAACATACTGATATATCAGCAGTAGAGGTACAATAGAGTATCTAGAGGGGACATTCTCACGTAGAACAGATGACAGCTGAACTTCAGCTGATCTGTGGATCACTAGTTTCACTCATTGTCCAATTTGCCATCTTTCACGTTCCCAAATTATGAAACCCAAGCAGCACGCTGAACTGTGCCCAGACACTCCTGCCAGGAATGTGCTGGCAGTACATACGCTCCCATTGTTTCTCTACGAGCAAATATTTGGTTGTGGTTTATAGTTTGGTAGAAATTAAAATGGCACCAACACTGTGATCAGCCCCGATATGGAAGAGTTTAAGTGATCTGGTCAGGATTGATGCGTGAGCACTTCCGGTTTTTACACAGTTTAGAAAGGATCAAGATTTCAAAGCAGATATAACAGAAAGCAGACACATAAACACACACATATCATGGTACTTCTATATTTGTGAGGACTTTCAACAGAAAAATATCTTACAGGACTGGTCCTCACAAGGGTTGTTGAGCTTAGAATTGGGTTTTGTTTTAGGGTCAGGGGGTAGGTTAGGAAGGTTAGGGTTAGAGGCTGGATAATACATTATGTACAAGAATGTGTTAGTGTGTGAGTTTGTGTTAGTGTGTGTGTGTGGAGGTGGTGGTGGGTGGGGGGGCGAAGAAGAGAGGGAAAGCCTATTACCTGGTTACTAGCCAGACTGACACAACTGTATTGCCACAGGCATCAATTAAACCCTGTTGGCCTTTTCGTTGCAGTAAAGTGAGTTTTTCACGCAATCTCGATGTGAGCCGGTGGCTCCAAGCGCTGCTAAAGCTCACAGCATCATGTCGTGATCAAAATGATTCTATCATTTAAGGACAGGCGCTCATTAAGATTGATTGTGTTTACCATCGGCGAGATTTCCCTCTTGCTTTGTTTGGTTTGGTTTTCTACAAGTGTTTGTGAGTTCTTAAATCGAACTTTCGATCTGACATTTTGGTATTTTCTAACACACACACACATATAATCAACCCAGGGACAGTGTCGAATTTAAGCAACAACATCATAAAAACTGTCAGGCATGTCCTTTACTACCGGCAAGAAAAGTGAAAGTGCAGACTGGGCACAGGAGGCCGAAAAGGTTTAAACACAATTTTGAAACAACAACCTTTCAGGCCTTTTTCTTACCAGTTGAGAACTTAATGACTAGCTCATTATTACTAATAATTATGTTGGTCATATGAAGATGACAAAGATGGTTGCGCACAAGAAGACAAAGATGAAAGTTAGAATTCACGATTGTTGGTGTTTTTTGGGGATTTAAAAACGCAGAATAGGAGAAACATATACAAGATGGCGTCGCTTTCAGGACGCATCCTTCATGCATCTGTATGTCATCACCTCTCATGTTTTGCACATTTGAGCCACGGCGAAGAAGAAAATCACAAAAGTGGAAAAATCGGCAGTAAAAGACGGGCCACTCCGACACAGATGACTGTTTTATGTGACTCCCAGTCGTCAGTAAGCTTTGGCCTCCCTGCCTGGTTGTCCTCCATGTTTGTGTCTGACTGAGACGTGTGTGAGGGCCTCCACAGACTGAAGTGCTGTTCAGGTGTTCCTGCCTCTGTCACCGTTGCTGCTGTGGTTTACTCCAACCCCCCCCCCATCACCCTCCTCTGGGTGACTCCGCTGGGTCAGAGAAAAAAGGTGGGTGCTGATTTCTATTACACAGATGCATGAAGGATGCATCCTGAAACAGATGGCATCTCGGCCCTCTTTGTTTGACCTAAACAGTTTGACTGCACGTGAGCGCGAGTGACTCCACTCTGATATCCGTCTTCTGCATTGCTACTGCGCACCAAAGCACAAAAAGATTCATAAATATGTCAAGGCCACGAGCACCACGAGCAACATGCCAAGAGAATCTCCAGAGCATCAGTTTTACAATTCAATTAAATGATATTATCTCCACCCATGAAACATGGCCACCTTTCATCTGCAGCGCCGTACCGACAGGTGACAGCCGACCCCCCCACCCCCCGCTGCGCGACATAATGAGATTTGTCCTTGTTCAGGATCATTTGCATCAGTGTCATTCCATCAGAGGATGGGGGCCGCAGCCAAACAAAACCGTGTTTTTATGAGGGAAGCCACTCTCCTGCGTGTGGGTCAATCACATCCTGTCAGAGATGACACAGATTAGTCTGTCTGAGAGACCTCCGATACTCCCACTGAGTCGGGTTAAACTCCAGCCGATGAGCTTGCACATGTGCCAGCTTTTTGCTTTGTTATGTTTTGTCTGCATGTTAAAATTCGCATCAGCTGTTCTAACTAACATCTGCTGCTATGTAATTATCGTGTGTGTGTGTGTGTGTGTGTGTGTGTGTGTGTGTGTGTGTGTGTGTGTGGCAGGTTGATGTCAGCCATTTAAGTTTATGTAGTACACAATAAAAGCGCATATTTAATTTTAAAGCAAGCTAACATTTCCATTTAGCCTAGAATTGAATTGATCGCTGTTTATTGCTCTTGGGACCCGAGGCATCGATCAGATCCTAAGCAAACACTTTTAACCTTTTTCCACTGCATTTTAGTTTATGAAGCTCTGGGAGCAGTCTAAACATAATAAATGTAAATATTTCTATTTCTGCTGTGAACTCCAACTATAAAACTGGACTTTTTAGTCCAGACGGAGGCTGGGAATATTAAGAGATATGAAAAGGATGCAATGAATCAGTTCATCATCTTGCGGCAGCAGGAAAGCCACAGAGAGATGCTGAAAGGCACATCAGAGCAGCCGCTGGGATTTCCTGTGACTTCATCACCACATCTGTATTTGGCTCGTTTGCTTTAGTCTGTTTGTCTTAGAGCTACTAATGAGTATAATTCTTCAAGACATGCAGATTGCTAAAGGCCTCCTTTCGAGTATGTTCTTCTATAAATTATTGAATTAAAATTTGAAGAATAGTCTAACTTTAGTTCTTCAGATCATTGTTACCATTACTGATATTTGGAGTTGATATATAATTTACAGCAAGAGTTTTGTACAAGTTAACTTTCTGTTGATTCATAAAACAACCTAAAAGTCAGTGTGCCCCACTTCAGCACTTAGATTTCCAACCTAACAACTATTTTAGATGTATCAATCATATTTTACTTAACAGACAGAATGTTAAAAAAAAGATGAAGGAAATACATCAAACCTGACTAGAGAATTGGGAGTCATGGCCCACTAAATCTATCACCATGGCACCGTGCTGCACTTCCACCTTGGCTGAGTTGATGTGAGATCACCCAGAAAAAGTCACCAGAGCTGGAGTTCAGCAGCAGATCTTTACTGACAGATGTCTGTCACATAACTGTGAACACAAACCTCAGTAATCAATACTAGAAGTTTAGCTGCATCCCTTTTGTAAAGATTAAAACAGGACAGAACCACTACCTCAGAGTTGTAATTGATGCTGAGAAACCAGACAGATTTGTACATTTCTGCCTAAATGAAGGAAGCAGGATGAGATACAGCACAGATGAAATATTCAGGCTTGGATATTTGATGTCAGCTCAATGAAAATGTGGATTTTCTGGGAAATGCTGAGAATTTCAGAAAGAGATAACTGCTGGGATCAAAGTCTCACAAGTCTGAGGATGATTTGAACTACCAGGAATTCTTGTTTCATTACAGTCGGGCTTATTTAAAACGAGATAATGAACAAATCCATTGCAAATTATGTCGACACCAGCAAAAAGACCTGAGAGTGCAGCACACGGCTGAATAGGTTAAATCAGCTCCGTCCACCTGATAAGTCACCGAAATTGAAGATATCTTCAGCTTTTATCACCTCATTTACAGCTTGTTGGAATCCAAGGCTTTTATTTGCATTATAAGTTAAAAAAAATGAGCTAAAAGTTAATGTCCCGTGTGACTGATGGAGCAGCTGGAAGATTCTGCATGTCCAGCTGAAGATGGAGCAGCTGTGAGCCAACACTCTGCTATTAGTGCTGCAGCAGCTCGCTCCACCTGGAAGAACTGAGGGAAGATTCCATCACATCCCTGCAAGGGGAGCCAGACCTTCGCCAAGCAGTTCACCTGAGACCTTCACCTGTAGTATCACAGGCAGTAGTCAGACAAGGTGAGGTAACAGTATTGGTTGCTTTACGAGCAAATTCCCTCCAGAATGTGGAATTTAACCGTCTTTTCCGTGGCCCATTATCAACATTTCATGAAATTTTCAATAAAATCTGTTCGTCACTTTCAGAGATATTTTGCTAATAGACAGACAGATAAACACTGGCTGTCACACAACCCCCCCCCCATTGCGGAAGTAATTAAGATCTAGCTTGACAGGAAGAGGCAGCAAAACAAATATTGCACACATTTGTCTTGCATTTCTTTCCCTAAATCGAATTAAATGACATAGCACAAGTTGGGTTTTATTTGACTTAATTATTTGACTGACATCACCCACACACACGCACGCACACACACACACACACATGCACACACAAACACGCTCGCGCGCACACTTTGTAATAACATACAGTATCTGTCATCTCATAGTTGTTGAGCTGTGAAACTGATTTCAGGCTTTGCAGTTATTTAATATAGAAAGTGTTTCCCTGCAGGAAACTATTTGCATTTTCACTGCTATTACAGAAAGTCGCAGTCATGCTGAGAATATTGATAACAGCAGTCATTTTCAGACGCATGAGAGTGTCCAATGGTAAAGTCGATCTATGCATCCCTGTCCCAGTTGGTTTGGATCTGAGGTTACAGCCAACGGTCCAGTGAAAAGAATTTCACAACTACTGTGATGACTTCCCGAACAGAGTTACAGAGAATAAATTATAAATATGCTAGCGACAGTACAGTGTCTGTAGCAGCCAAAAGGAGCCTGTCACGCCCAAGGAGGGGGCTTTAGGTGGGACCAGCTGTGTTCGCTTTCGTTTCAGACCTCACCAAATGGTTCAGATGTCCCCTGTGACTGGTTACCAGATGAGAAGCTCTTTGAATTGAGGCTGTCACACGTACCGACGCTCGCTTTGCTGCAACAGGGGCTGATTTATCCCTTCGCTGTTTTACACACACAGGCTGCCTGCGAGTCCCAGTGGTGTATCGCTGGTCTGAATAGTACATGTTTGTTTAGAAAGGGATCAGTGGATGGTTTAGATCTAATACCGAGGCTGTCAGGAGGGAGGATGACTCAGACAGAAGGTTGTGAAGAGACTGAGGCTGAGGAGGGGAAGCCCAGGCTGTACTGATCTCCCCCTTGTATTTATCATTTATACTTTGTTTCCCCACATCACACGATCCTCTCAACCTCCCCGTCTGTGTGGTTGCACCTTTGCTGGGTGCACTTGTCAGCTCTGTGCCAAAGCACTGTTGACCCCCGACCTTCACTTACTTTGACTAGTCTGAGCAGGCGGGTGAACTTAATTGTGTGTGCAGAAAATGTAACATTCTTTTTTTTCCTAACAATTATTTTATAAGAGAGAGAGAGCAGCAAAGGCGGAGAAGGCTGTAAAATGAAAATATGGGCATTAAAAATACAGATAGAAAGCAACGAGTATCGGGATCACTGGTGATGCTTTTAACTTCTGAAAATGGTGCACTTTATATGGAGATCCCACACTCTGAGTCTGGGAAGTCAAATTTAACTGTTCACTGAACTTTGGAAATGAAAACAGAACTCGCACACGTGAAGAGCAGATTGAAACCGGGAGAAACACGAGTTAACACGGTCAAAATACCAACATGCTCTTCTGGATTCTAGATGTCCCTGAACTATTGAATGTCACACATGAACACACACACAATAATTTCAATTTCATTGGAGCAGCGATGTTTAAAAGCCCATCAGACAACAGCAAACTTGAATAAACTACAAAGAATAAGAGCATAATATGAGCAACTGACGACAATTGTCCCTCCTAAGAATGGACTTTGGTGCCAGAATTCACAACATTTAATGAATCTTAATGTGGTTTTCATGCACAGACATGCATTCATCTGTGTGGGTTCTGTGACATCCATAAATACAAATATCAGGGGTCTCAGAACAGGACAGAACAGGAAAACTGTGTCACGCCCCAAACTAGGACTTTGACCCAGGAGCAGCACAACTGCTGGAACAAACTCGGCTTTTCTGAACAGAACAGAGCACAGGATCTGAGTGACTGGGGTGGGCGGACAGTCCCAGGGACGGGCACTCAACGTCAGTGGCAGAAGGCGGCCGGGTTTAACGGGGATCAGACAGGATCGGGAAGTCGTGGGCAGGCAGGGTCGGGAGCTGGCAGCCAGGCAACAGGATCTCAAAGTCAGAAGGCAGGCAGGTGTACCGGGAATCAGACAAAACAGGCGGGTCAGGGACAGGAAGGGTCGAAACCAGGCAGAAAGAAAGAGCTGGAGAGTCGTTCATATCAGGGGACAATCTGGCTGTGAACCAGGTGTGACTGTTAAGGGGGCGTGGAGAAGGTGAGGAGGGGTGGACTGGGAAGGTCCTACCAGCCCCTGTGACAAACTGAGGCTGAAGTTCAGCTGAAACTATTGCAATTCACATTTGACCAGAAGATGTAATTATTATGAGATCAGGCTGAAGACCACCCAGTTGGAAGGATCATAATAACGCCCTCTGGTCAAGTCTTTATTACCTCTTTATGCCCTCAGCCATCTAATAAATCGCCGCCGCTGATGGCAGATTTAAATGATCGAATGAATTTTTCATATGATGTGCACACAGATTGTGCATATGCCTGTGATGAAACCTGAGCACATCTTCATTTTCAAAACAACAATTAAACAGGCCTAACAAACTTAGAGCACCTCACCTGTGTGACCAGGAGTCAATGGGTAGGTGTATGGTGTAGGAGGTGGAGGCTGCGAGATATCTGCCACACCGGCACAGATTTATCAGATTTTGTGTCAGCGGAGAGAACAACATCCAGGACATGACCTTCTTCTCCCATCCAGTCATCAGACCCCCGCTGGTGTGACAAACTGGCCAAAGGGATAGATGCCACTGACAGAAAGGCAAGAAAGGCCTTCACGATACAGAGGGTTTCTCCCCAAGGCTGCACAGGATAAGATCAGTTAGTGCGTCCTTTTTAAATTTTGTAAAATGGGGCTAATTTCATTTGGAGGTATTTGTCAATATAGTCTTTTTTTCAATTTTATATTTGATTTGCTTTGCTGTGTTATCTTATCTCAAGCCTTCCTTCAATTGCCCTTTGGGGACAAAAAAAGTTTTCTTCTTAACTGAGTTTAATCCAATCAGAGACCCAGACCCAGAGACAAGGTGCTAAGTGAACACCTCAGGCAGCAGAAACCAGGTGGAGAACCCATAATGGAACACAAGCCCCTTCATGTCATGGCTGGTATCTGGAAATCTGGAAATGGCTTGGAAAGGCTGCACTGTGGGACAACACAGAGAGCCTGATCATGTCAGGCTCAGAGTACCAGAGCAGCAGAAGCTGGGGTCTACCACAGCAGGCTGTGCAAGGAAGCCCCTTAGACCAGGTAGAGCATCCCGAGAAGACGGAACCAGGACCTGGGAGGATGGTGGGAGGGGGCATGGGGAGCGAAGGCAACAGTGGACCAAAGGTGGAGGAGCAACCATGTGACTACAGGTGGAGGAGCAGCTCCAGCAGATCCCAGGAACCACATCTGAGCCCCAGAAGACTGCAGTCCTGGGAGCAGCTAAGCTACTGAGCAGGACCCTCATCTCCCAGGCAGAGTTGCATGGTGTATTTTTCTTTTATTCCTAACCGGAATTACAGTGTTTGCTCCTCACAACACGACTGCTTTTCATTTAATCCCGCGATGGGCTCTGTAGCTTTTGCACACGTGGCAGAAGGGGGGGGGTGCACACAGGGGGCTGTGTTGTTGCTGTGTGCACATGTTTGGGGCCTCGTGACAAAATATTGCTGTGGGCTCAAATTTAGCAGCTCTCGTGTTCTTCCTGTTTTTTTGTTTACTCATTCGGAGTTGTTTCTTCTGAACCATCTGTCATTGTCGAGGGTAGATTATCATCCATATTGCAGATAAGAGATGTGACATCATTTTGCTTCCTTTTACCATCTTTCCCCGATGGCTTTCCCTTGTCCTCATCTCACACATTCCAGCCGGCCCATGTTGTTTTTTCCCCGTGCTTTGCTCCCTTTAACTTTACTTTTTACCTCCACTGACCCCATTTCTCTTTCCTCTTCTTGCTTGACTACTCCTCTATTTGGTCATTCCTCAACCGTTTGTCTGAAGTGACCCCATTTGCTTCCTCTCATCCTTTTCGTCCCCCACCTTACCTCCTCCCTGTCTTCTCTCACCCTCAGCTTTATTACCTCTATCTGTCCATCACACTTCTATTTCTCCTTAAATTCAGTGACTTTTTCACTCCTTTTATTTATTCTCCCAGCTCCTCTTTACCTTCTCCAGCTATCTAACCTATCTAAAAATGCTTATCTGCCTTCAATTTGGGCATTTGACACCCTTTCACCTTGTCTTCTGATTCAATCTTCATTCTTCTATAGTGAGTTTACAGCATTCATGCCTTCGATTTCTCTCTCTCTCTCTCTCTTTCTTTTATTACTTTTGTCTTACCTTCTGAACTGATCTCCATTTGCCCTAGCCTTCAAAAGAAATTTAATTCTCGCTTGATTTAATCATTCAGATAAAAAGATGTTATGTTTGTGTGTCCTTCTCTGTCCTGCATGATTCATGCCTTTACTGTACTGTCATTCTTACAACAGAGCATTTCATTTGCATTTAATGTAAGGCAGTGATCTGTGCACAAGAGTGTGAATGTGCACCGTGAGAGAAGCGAAGCGATGTAGTTTTGACACCGGATGCTAATTGGTTATAAAACAGAGAGAGTGTGTCAGTAATGGGGACAGAAGTCTGTGTAATTGGATCATTGGACCAGTGTGTGTACCGGGATGCAGGTAACACTTTAACATGCACCACAGATGACTCTTAATATGCTGCGTGTCCTCAAAGATGTCCTGTGATGCTGACGTGACGGAGGCTGACATGAGGGGCGCACCAGGAAGGCAGATGCAGTGAGCAGGGATCTGGATGAAACCACCAACACATAAGCTAATCAAAAGTCAGTGGATATTTGTGTCTCCACTGTTCCCTTGTCTGGTACACACAACAGAAAAACTCAATTCAATAAAACAACACTCATTTAAATGGAGAAACACCAGACATTTAAATGATTATTACAAGCATGCTGCTTTATACAATTAACCCAAATAATAAGGAAACAAAGCACATGTGTGGCGGTGTCTTGTGCTGAGGGTTTTGAATGCATATGCAGAGGTTTTTAAATCAGAAGCGATGTGAGAGATGATGTGCATTTGTCCTTAGTCTTTCTTGTTAATCATTCATAAACATTTTATAGAATGTTATGACCATGTTTACAAATCTGTTTGGCCCTAAGTCAATAAAAGAAATAATGTTAAGGTTAAGGTTGTATGTCTATAAGCATAAGAAGACCCCATCTGATAAATACTGTTACTGGAGGCATACAGAGCTGAGCCAGTCTACTTTCAATTTACTCCTGAAAAAGTATTTAAATCTCATCTACACACACACACACACACACACACACACACACATACACCTTCTCATTACAGACAGAGACCTTTCATTTCACCATCCATTTTCCCGGAACAGGCTATCATCTGTGGACAGATCACTCTAATCTGTTTTGGATTTGATCAAGGACACCAAGATACATGCTCTCTCGCTCTCTTCCGCTCTCTCACCCCACACACACACACACAAATTGTCAAAATACACTGATTTACCACCTTTTTTTTTTTTTTGCGTATCAAAATGCAGATGTGTTTATTATGACCTAGTTGTATTAGCACCATACTCAGGTGCAAACATACCCCCAGGGCAACTCTCAGCTTTCTGACATATCAACCTGTTGCCGTGACCACGTTTGACCCGGTCGATGCAAAACTGATGCTTGTCAACATGATCCATGTGAGAGCACATAAACAGAGAGCTACACAGCGTCACCATAGGCCTACCGCCAGTCTCTTGACGGTGATGTATTGCACTTCTTTTTCTGCACATTAACCTGGCTCCTTGGTGTCTAAATTAAATGTCTTTAATGTGCTTTGGTGGAAAAACCGAACGAATGAGCACAGTCAAAAGGGCCGCTTAGACTTATTTTCCCTCTAAATTCTGATGAGGTACTGTGAGCTCAGCCCACATGCGGTATTTACCCCGCCCACAGATGCTCCGCCCATCTCTTTTGCTGGGGAGGGTTGTATGGGAGGAGATACCCAGCGTAAGGGCTGGATGATTCAAATCAGCCGTTCATCTCAGTGGGGCAAAACAGTCCGAAGGAAACACATTTACAGACTACGGCAGTTTACTTATCATTTAAAAACCTGGATATGCACTGAAAAAGTGAGCTTTACATAATATGTCACCTTTAAATCCACTTTTACAGGGAGAGAGATGTGTATTTTTCTTTATTGTGACTCACCGTTGGACTAAAATAAAAATTTGAAATCTTGAAATTTAAGTTAGAAGCTGGAACCATTGTTGCAATGTGGCTAAAGCAATTTCAATAACTCTCCCAGCTGCAATAGTTTTTTTCAAAGGTTATTGGTTTACTACCTAACTGTTTTTACAAATCAGGTACATTTCTCTCTCTGCTTGCATCCAGTCACTCCCTGTGGGCTAATGCAATATTTGTGACCATGAGAAAATTCACTAGCTGCCCCTGAAACCTGAATACTAATAATAATCTTAGTGATTTTCCTCAATAATATTATATTGAATTATTACTATTACCAAACATTATGCATAAGAAAAATAATTCCATCTAGCCATTGACATTTCCAGTTTATTCAATGGATTATTAACATTAACATGTGCACTGACAAAACAAGTATGTAATAAGAAACAAAATAAAATAAAAACATAAACACATGTTTATGTATGCATAATGGTATAGAAGCTAGCTTTACTACAAGGTTTAATTAAACACAACATAGTAGGGTTTAAAGAAGAAAAACCTGATTGAACCTTCATCTTTGATTCTCTCCTGCAAGTGCCCAGTTGGTTTTTCCTTTGTTGTCGTTGCTGTTTTTCACATTACCGCCTGCTCTTGGAACAGCGTGTGTGACAACCCTGCAATGTGTGTCCACCACTATGCTCACACCTGTAAATATTAAAGCTGCTCACACCCACATTGATTTTATGTGTTGTTGGAAAGCAATAGCTCAACATTAGCACCGAAAGCGCCACTTTATTGTGATGGAGGGGGTGGAGTGCCCCAAAGAGTCTAGGAAGAATGTTTTATGGGGCACATTTTCCCCCATTAGGATCCTTGAGGGCAAAGTGGTCATTGTGTCCACACACACCCCAGCATTTCAGCAATGCATTTGATGACATTTTTAACTTCTAAGGGGCTGAATTTATGTATGGCACCCCTCCTTGCCACAAAGCAAGCAAAGTTTTCTCCATGGTGGTTAAAGATATCAACCCATCCATCAACCCATCCCAGCAGCCTTCAGATGAGAGGCGGGGTCCCCCCCTGGACAAGTCCCCTGCTCATCGCAGTGTGAGCATACACAGCCAACAGTAATTCACACCCATATTCTTACTTGAGGTCAGTTTACAGTCACTAATTCACTTCTCCCCCAAATGCATGTTTTTTGGACCATGGGGGGAATCCGGAGTGCCTCGGGAGAACCCACACAGACTCTGGGAGAACATGCAAACTCCACACAAAAAAAGCCCTCTATGGTGGATTCTCACTGTGAGGCCACAGCACTAACCTCGCTGATCACCCCAGCAATGTGCAAAAATAAATAAAAGCACATGTCAACAGCTCTTCAGCGTCTCTCCACACAGACACACGCACACAGCCCACGGTCATGTTCAACTGTTCTCATCATCTGGTTGTTGTGCGCTGTCATATCAGCCTAACAATGACTGCTGGGTGATGGAGGACCAGGGACGGGAGGGTGCGGCATTAAAGATGACGGCAGTAGTGGAAGGTGCAAAAAAAGAGGTGGTGAGGGTGTTTGCAGATAGCTGCAGATAAGTGGCTTACGCTGTTACACAAGCATGTTACATTCTTAAGCACATTTGCATGTCAGCAGACAAATACAGTGCGCAATCCAGCTCCCAAACACCAGGAAATGTAAACGCTGTGTGTGGTCTGGGCGTGAGCAAACAGCATATAGCATTTGTGTTTGTGAGCGCGTCGGCGTAGCAACGCCTCAATTTCCTCAGCACAAAAATTTAAAGTCATTTCATTTCAGAGTCATTTCAGGGGAAATGTAGACAATATTGCTGCCTTATGACAAGTAATATGCAGTAATGTCATTAAGTTCTCCATTTTCCCTTTGAAAAATGGTGCAATGTTGAAATTATGTGAACCTCAATCAAAAAACAAGCGTCTCAGTAAAATGGGCAGAGATTGGAGCCAGATTGCTTTTGTTGTGCTAGCCAAGCCCCTTGGCTTTTGATCTTTGAAAGGAAGGTGTAAAAGTCCACCCGGAATCTGGGCCATTACCAAAATATGATCCTCTTTTCCTGGTTATCAAGATTTATTAAAAATGTCATTAAAATCCATTCATAACTGTTTGAGGTATTTTGTTCACAACCAGACAGACAGACAGACAGAGACAGACAGACTGTCACCATAACCTCCTTGGTGAGGTAATAAACAGGTCTCTAATCCTCTCATTCCCTTCCAACTGCACCCAGTTGGAAGTCTCAAAGAGTCTCGGGTTTCAAAGAATCCAGAAACAAACGGAGGAAGCTAAGCTAAAATGAACAAGTGCTCGTGTTGACTCAATAGAAATATATGATTTTCTCCTCAGGATCTCTGTCACGGTCAATCTAGCACTAGCCGACAATCAAAAGAAGAACATCTCAAAGGTGGAGCCTGCTGGGTCCAATCCACAAGGAACAGCCAAATATCCAAATGATTCCATGTTCAGTTTGAGTTGAAGACCATAAGTTGATATGTGGGGAGTTAAAAATCTGTTTGAATGAAACTGCGGAGTCTGCAATTGACCCTTACCTCACTTGCGTGGTGGGCAAATGGAGATGCCAGATCCTCTGATGAAAAAGAATTATGCATGAACTAAAGAAGGCAATTTATTTGAGTTGGCCGCATATATTTGTGTGTGTGTGAATGTGTGTGTGTGTATGTGTGTGTGTGTGTGTGTGTGTATGTGTGTGTATGTGTGTGTATGTGTGTGTGTGTGTGTGTGTGTGTGTGTGTGTGTGTTTTCCTCTTCCCTTGGCCCCAAACTAATTTTTTTTTTCAGTGTAAAAGATCGGAGACCAAAGTGGGGGAAAAATATTGGAGTATTGTACAAGAAGCAGCATTTGTCATCGTCAAGATTCAGGTGTTAATCCCATCCCCACTTGTAAAGCGATGATTTCCTTACACAAGTATCCAAAAAAGCTTAAGATTAGCACGGTCACTGCCCAGGGAGATTTCCACGCTGCAAAAGCCTGTAAGAGGGCCTCGATTCTGCAGTTTAACGCTGTTTAAAAAGCTCTCTGGATTCGGCTGGGCAAATCAAGGGCACGTAACAAACTCTGCCTCCAAACTGCTAATATGTGCACCTTTCAGGCACCAGCGGAATGACAATGAGGCGCACAATCAGACGCATTAAGACGTTCGCGAGGAAACAGCCGAGCGCGCAGCAGCATGCAGCAGCATGCCAGCGCAGCACTGAAATGGAGACTGATGAGCAGGACTTTGTGTTCCCTCCTGCCAGTGTAACGTACGCTGCTCCTCTTTGCCCCTCCTGTCTCTCACACCATCCATCCCTCTGTCTGCCTCCCACCTATTACCCCCCCACCCCTTCAGCTCCTACCTGATTTGGAGTGACACTGCCCCCTATCTGCGGATTGGGGAAGGTTTTTCTGTCTCTCCCTCACGCTGCGTGCTCATTTTCCTGCCTTTCTTTTGGCATCGCTTCACTTCACAAGCCTGATCACACCTCTTTATTGTCTCTTGCCCCTCTCTCACTTCCGAATGGCTGCAGAACTGTTATTACTTGAACCATTTATCAATCTGTCTACCTGTCTATCTATTTTTCTGTCTGCCTGCCTGCCTGCCTGCCTGCCTGCCTATCTATCTATCTATCTATCTATCTATCTATCTATCTATCTATCTATCTATCTATCTATCTATTGGATGTCCATACATCCATCTATAAGCTAATGTCTGTCCCACCGTCCATCTGTTTGTCCATCTGTTAGGGTCATTTCATGGTGGCGTGGCCAAGAGGTCCAAGCGCTGGATTAAGGCTCCAGTCTCTTTGGGGGCGTCAGTTCAAATCCCACCACTGCCCACAGCTCATTCTGGGGGGGCTGATATGTGTCGGATCAAGATTTCTGATTCCATCTGCTGAGCAAACCATTTCTTTGTGTGTTCATTCACAGAAGACACTGCAAAACTAACATGTAGATTCAGTCAGAACTCAAAGCTCCACACTCACCATCATCACCTCTACAGGTCACGATACTGAACGTCCTCACAGCTGGGTCTGTCTGGTTGGACTTCAGATTCCAGCAGTCCTAGTTCCTGTCTACAGTGGTCATCAGGACAGCAGAGAATATCATCAGGACCTCTCTTCCTCCCGGTCAGGAGGCTGCCTGACCAGAGGCAAATACATTGTGAGAGGACCCCCCATGGACTGTTCTCTGTTGTCCTCTGGGAGGAGGTTCTATGTCCGTCTGTCTCCATCATGCAACTATCTAACGTCTGTCTTTTCAGGGGAATTTATGGTAGTGTGGCCGAGCGGTCCAAGGCACTGGATTAAGGCTCCAGTCTCTTCGGGGGCGTCAGAGAAGTTTTTGGGGGGGGCTGATGGATGGGTTCTGGTCTCAGTTCTGGTCTCAGTTCCAGAGCAGCTTCTTCGTGTATTCATGTAGAAATGCTCCGGAGTTGTCTGTCTGGGCGGGACAGGCTCTAAAGACCTCCCCATGACCCTGCAAGAGAAAATAGCTGCAGAGAAAATTTCTGAAAAATACTTTTAGTATAATGTCATGTAGCAACATAGAGCAGGGATCTCCAAACTGTTGCACAAAGGGCCGTGTGGCTGCAGGTTTTTGTTCCAACCAGTCAAGCACACCCAGTTTGACCAGTCAGCTGTTGAAGACTCAGATGAGTTGATTAAATGAGTCCAGTCTGGTGTGCTGCTGCTGGGTTGAACAAGAACCTGCAGCCACACGGCCCTTTGTGGAAGAGTTTGGAGATCCCTGGTTTAAAAGATAAAACAATACTGTTACAAAGACATTAATGAATTCAACACATGTATTCTATACACAATCGTTATAAGAGACGGTCACAGAATGTTTTTTTTTTCTTTCAGTTAATTGAAGAAGCTCCGTGATTGAAAAGCACTTGGGTGAACAACCACTAAGTCAACGAGGAGAAACCAGTGGAAAAGAATGTTATTTTTTGCACATGACAGGAGGATGATCAGGGTCAAGAGACCTGCAGGCTTTTCTCAGGGTGGGATAAGGAGTGTTCCAGCAAGAAATGATTTTTCACACAGCCAGTTGAGTCCTGTGTGAGGTGAGAATGTCATTTCACTGCGCCTGAAGGAATGGGAGTGCACTTATGTCCTGATGGCTTCTCAGAGGGAAGAGCTATAAGCACGTCTTGAAGGTATACAGACCTTCAGATCACTTAGTGACAGCGAAGACAGGTTTGTGAGTATTATGTGAGTTTCCTCTGGGACAAAAAGGGCAGCGGAAGAAAATGCGGGGTTTAAAAATTGCAACACTATTCCTCACAGATGCGCACGGAGCGTCTGAGTGAGTCAGAGAGAGGCTTGGATACGAGAATGGGTGTGACAAATAGAAGATGCTGTAAAGCCAGCCTTGCATAGCAAGTGGGTGCTGGGATCCACAGCTGAGCTGGTTGGTAGTCTGGGCAGGTGCCCTCATGCTGCTGTCAGTCCTGATAGAGAGGTCTGCGGGGCACAACATTTGCCAAAAAAAGTGGTATATCACTTGAGGATTGAGCTGAAAGGCAGAGGGCCGTCGACAAGCTGAATAAATGGGAGTAAAGCGATAAAGGGGTATAAAAAAAAAAAAAGCAATGCTGAGTGTCTGGCCAGAGACAAAAGAGTAATATATCTTATGAAGTGTGAGGCCTTCCAGGGATGTAAAACATCCATTTGGCAACAAAATCAGGGGTTAGCAAACTGACAAGCAGAGGAATAACAGCGGAGTCAGTCAGATAGAGAGAGGGTATGTTCTCTCTGTCAAAAGTACTGAAAACACAGAGGGGAAGAACTTCATCATGATCTTACTGCTGCTCAGGAAAGAGAACATCCTTTACAGTTTTATCTTTGCAATCCCTTATGTCTGTTAGTTGCACGTAGTAGATCATTTTAGGTAGTGGGAATTTAGAAACTTCATAATGTGAAGACTCAGTTTGCTTTCGTAGTTTGGCAGAGAGTAGGGTGAAATCACCAGACGAACCAAAGCTCAATCAAAATCGCTCGCTCGCTCGCTTGTTTTCTATCAGTTGTTCCTCCACTGAGGGTCGCAGAGGGACTGACGCCTATCCCAGCACAATGGGCGAAGGCGGGGTCACCCTGGACTGGACGCCAGTCAATCACAGGGCTAACACATATAGGCAAACAACCATTCTCTCTCACACTCACACCTACGGGCAATTTCGAGTTTCCAATTAACCTAATCCTCAATCGTGCATGTCTTTGGACTGTGGGAGGAAGCCGGAGTACCCGGAGAGAACCCACGCAGGCACAGGAAGAACATGTAAACTCCACACAGAAAGACCCCAGCCTCCATCCCAGCCGGGATTCGGGCCTTCCTGCTTCCTTGCACATTAGGATAGTGGGCCGATACCAAATAATAAGTAGCTCGTGTATTATAACCAATGACCTTCAAAGCCAATGTAAAAAGAAAATAAAAGTATTGATGATGTTAAATGTGTTCCTCAGCTTTATTCACCATCAGTCACACAGAGTGGCTGTCAGCCGTGGCCGTACAGGAACAAACCCGTACACATTTGTCAGCATCAATATCACCACCCTGACGCGGCTGGAGACAATAGAATAGACTTAAATAATTAGCCCATTGTTCTGGTCAGTAATACGTTAATCACCAGATGCTTTCATGGCGCAGCCAATTATAACACAGTCAGAGTAAAAAGCTCCGAACTGCTCAGCTTCTTCTAGAAATGGGCCTTTAAATAAATTGACACAAAGGTCTCTGAATTGTCAATAACCACGTACGTTTGTGTAGTCAAAGCAACAGCCCTCGTTTCCATTATTAAAAGAGTGTTTGCCTGCTGAACAACAGTTCTTTAGTGCCAGAAACTGAAGGACACTGTTCATCATCAGTTTCTCCACAACAGGAGGTGAATCAACTCGACTAAAGTGAACTGACCCTTATATACAGACAGTTTGATTTAGTTGGATGATGTCAAATCTATACCTGACTTTTCTCTTCTGTTCCAGATGTGCACACCTTTTATTCTTTGGTATCACCAAACATCCTGAAGGTGGAACATCTGGAGTTTTAAGACCTTGTTAATCTTTCGACTTACATAAAACAGCAAGAAATACAAAAAAAAGCTACATTTTCTCACATTCTACTGCATTGTCTACAGTATACACACACACACACACACACACACACATGTGTATTGTCTTAATGATCCATCTGCTTCCCTGCATCCCTCTTTCATCACACCTATCATCCCTCCATCCATCACACACACTTCTGCTTCACTACATCTCTTTGGCACAGTCCTCCTCCATCGCTCAGGCTCAGTTACTTCCAATTTCTCCCATTCTTGCAACCTCCATCTGTCATCCCCCTGTTTCCAAACTTTAGCTGTTTAGCAGTTTAATTAAATCAAATTAGCAGATTAGCAGATTTTATGTGTGTGTGTGTTTGTGTGCGTGTGTGCGTGTGGGTGTGTGTGTGTGTGTGTGTGTGTGTGTGTGTGTGTGTGTTTTCTTGCACTTGTTACATACTGACAACCAAGATATTGAGCCAAGAGATATTGCAGCCATGAATCTGTTTGTGGTTTGTCATGGTGACATTAGATGATGCTCCAGGTGATCGAGGTCTACCAGAAAAAGTTAAATCAAAGTAAATAAATGTGACATTCAAAAGTGGAGGAAATGTCAGACTTTGAGTTATTGACATAATTAATTGTATTTAGATATTACAAATGTCATTTCATATTAAAGATAATAAAAATATCTAATATGTTTAATAACCTAATTGTGTCATTCAAGACAGCAATTGCATAAATCTAACATTACTTTGTTTCTCTATGGAATAAATTCAGGTTTTCCTCGTTTGTTCCCAAATGTTCTTTGGCTCCAGCATTCAGCAAACACTCTATGAGACAGACACTGTAGAAACCGCCTCCTGTAATTTACTGACAAATTTAGTTTTTCTCAGTGGGGATGTTATAATCTCAACCTGGATTCTGGCTCAAACTTTTCTCCTTGTTTCCAGCTGAAACTCTTTTTTTTGGATGTTCCTGAGCTGTCTTCAGCACTTCAAGGCCTGAAACAGTAGGTGGGACAAAAGTCTAGGAAAAGCCCCGAGTCACACACCGCCTGCGTGCGCGAGTGCATGTGTGTTTCTGTACAGATGATGGCTGAGTTCTAATTAGGATCCCCCCTGACGAGGGAACATTCACACTTATTATCACCTTGCTGTCTCTGTTTACCACGTCTCTGTAACTCCTCATCACAAATGCACCTCTCACTCTCCTGGAGGACCCGAGGTGCTAATTCTAAGAAAACGAATTTGCTCATATACTGCAACTCTCTTTTCTGTTTGGAAAGAGAGTTTTGTGTTTACAGTACACAGGTAAAAGGATTTAGTTTCTTTTCAATTAACCTGGGAATGTTTTGCATCTTTATTTGAAAATCTTTTGGATGCATATTGTCAGCATGTTTTGAAGTAGAGGCCAAAAAGACACACTAATGAAGTCTACGGTTAAAAAGTAGGCTTCATTACTACATCCGTCTGTCCATCTGTCTGTCTGTCTGTCTGTCTGCTTCACAGTGAGTATCAAAATCTGCATCGTAATTGTGATGTGAGGACATTCTGTCTGGTCCTCACAGCTTCAGGACTGTCCAAGGGTCAGGAGCTGGCTATAATGTTGAGGCTGGAACTGAGTTTAGCTTAGATGAGGGTCAGGGCCGGGCGTGTGCATATCCATGCATGTGTATGTGATTTCCATCAGGCATTTACTTTTAAATGTAAAATCATATGCTAGATGATGCCATATAAAAGCATTCTTCAAGGTGAAGTTGTCATCCTTCATCATCAATCACTGCTGAAACTCAATCAGAAGTGAGCTTTAATTTAGCATCAGTTGCAGATGTAAGTTGAAGCTGCACTCTAAAGCAGGTTCTTAGCCTGAAGCCAACCAGGTGTATCAGTACACATCTGCACTTCTTTTTCTCTTCTCTCAGATGCCATTCTGTCATGACAGAGGTGCTGCTGGCCCTGCGTCCCAGAAAGTTCTGTACAAGACACGAAAGAGGCAGCATGTACAGATAAAGCCAAAACGCACATTCATCTTAACAATCTGCTGATCTGAGGCTGACTAAGACGGAGGCATTAGGACTATTTTCTTCCTAAACCTCAGGCAGGTCACCACACACACACACAAACACACACACACCCCATTCTGTCACACACACCCCATTCTGTCACACACACACACGGCATTCTGTCACACACACACACACACATATCGAGAGTGACATACAAGTGTTATTGTAATTAAAGTCTCTAATCAACATCATATTGATGTTTTCAGACTGTGGAAGCAAAACCAGAGTCTATGAAGGAAAACCACAAAGTCTCATGAACAACATGGAAACTGGAGGCTTCCAGTTATGACCACAACACCAGTGTTCCTCCCTGGGAGCATGACTGGAATGAGCTGAAACATCTCCAGAGAGAGTTAATCATTAAGGGTTACAGAGAAGAGATGAGTCTCCTTTGGATTTAATGACTTTATTAAAGTCAGAGAAGTCAGACTGTTGAATTTGAGTAAATTAGTTCATCTACAGGAAGAGAAGGAAGAGGGCAGGACAGGAAAAACTCTTGAGTTTAGAGCGTTGAGGAGACCTCCAAAATATAGGAAAAACAACCAAATAAAAAACAGGGCCATGAATCCCACCCTGTGGAACTCCCGCACATTTGAAAATATATTTCCACTAAAATGCAGCAGAATAGTGATGAAAAAGGTGCACATGTGCAAAACAATAAAAAGCAATAAGTAATATAAGAAACATTTTAAGGATGAAATAAAGGTTAAATTTTATTAATCAAAAACAGATTTTATTGTTAAAATACAAATTCACTGTAAAATGAAGCTTCATTTGATACCACACCAATACTATGCGTTGAGGGAGAAACATTTGAAGCTTAAGTAAAGTCACAGTTTGAGGCATGTTGCAGCTTATCAGGTGAACACATTCAAAGCCCCTTTCCAGTCCCACAGCGGTTCCCAATGAAGGGATTGAGGGTGTGGTCATCCTATAAACGTTTTTGTATTCACTGAGTCTGGAAAAAAGGAAACAACTGCAAAAAAACAGAATATTACAAACTGTAAGTGAAATGAATTAATGATGATTTCAGATGGTGATTCGTTATATACATACGCAGCATTTTTGTCTGCTGATTTGCTGGCAAAATCCCACAAACAGATGGTAAATCTAAGTAAACCATGAAGCCTCCCATAAGTACTGATGCTGCGGTTGCCGTAGGCAATAAACGTGAGCATTGAGCTGTACTGGAGAAACTCACTGGTTACAGTAGGAAACTTGTGTTTGTACAAACAGACACACGGGTGGAAACAAACAGAATAGTGATATTTCTACAGGCAGCATAAATAAACCCAGTGTTGAGAAATGGAAACAAAGCACAATAGCAGTCAAATGACAAGAAAAGCCTTTAAAAGTGATATATTATGACTCTTTTCTAGTATAATAATGATAAAAATGGTTCCTTTGATATCTAAATGAAATGGTAGTCACGTTTGAACACACACACACACACATACACAGACAAAAGCACACATGTAGGTGTACATATATGTGTATATACACTGCTTGCTGGACACAGCATTTGAAAAAAACTTCTATCTGAATTTAATTCCAGGCAAAGTAGTCATTGATTCCAACTTTTGCAGATCTCAGAGTATTTAGCAGCTCCAGGAAATGGCTCGAGTTCAGTGTTGATGGACGGCTATGTGTGTGTAATGTAGACCACTGCTGTTTGTCCAAGTGCTTTCCCGTCCAATCAAAGAGATCAACAACCTTAAAAGAGCAGTTTCTTAGCAACACCTTCACAACAAGGCAACCTTGCTGCCATTCAGACCTGGAGAGGCTGAACCCTTTATGCGGTGCCACACTTCACACAAAAGCTTGTCGGATGGGATCTCTTCAAATTATACAACAGCTGTTTTATTTCTGCTCTCTTACAGCGGCTCCTGGTTTTAGTTTGCTCAGCCATAACATCAACTGCACGCACGCACACACACACACACCCGCAACCGCACACACGCGCACACACACACAAGCAGTGTAAGGATATATTTGTGCAGGATCTTTATGGACCAAATGCTTCGTTCCAGAGCTTTGATCTTTCATAAAACCCAGCTTGACCTTTGGAACACACAAACACAGACTCACCCCTGCAAACATACTAGCACCACTACCCCACATCATCAATCTGATTTTTGGTGAAGACAAAGAGGCGTTGGCCATGATTCCAACGATTCCAACATGATTGATGATGACTCCACTCATAAAGGCTAGTAGGAAATCCAGTAGGAAATAGTTCTCATAAAAGCCTGAAAATAATTTATAACCTTTTAAAATAAAATATTCCTTTTACTTATTTGGGTTTTGTTTCTCTCGGTCATTAGAAGACTTTTCAGGAACATTAATAATGCCTGAGGTGGACTTGGGATTTATACTAAACTTAACTTTCAATAAACTGATCGAGGTCAAAACAGGTGGTAATGGCATTGTTTGCAGTTATCCTACACATTTATAGATTTGGTCACACATTTATACTTTTTTCTGGTTATAATGGATCGTCGTATAGTTTTCTCAGCTGTGTAGGTCACAGTTCTATTATTTTCTGTTGATAAAATAAGGGCTATTGAACCAAACAGTCCCTGGTGAGCTATGCTAAACTCAATAAAGGCTGTTATAAAGGTCAGAGTGCAGCAGTTTAATCTGCAGTCGTGAAATAGAAGCAATAGAATGGCCAGCAAGACCGCTCTCTCTCTTTTCTCTTTACCCTGAAAGAGAGGCTGATGTGTTGTGGGCCCAGCGTCAGTGGAGAGCCGAGGCTTGATTTAATCTGAGCTGCTGAAATAGAGCCCGGTCTTGTTCGCCGGTGAGGCGGCAGATTCCTTTTCTTTCTTTTTTTACCCTTCGATCGACTCAAACCAGGAGGAATGAGGAGAGTAGTACCGAGCGTGATTAGACTGTCACTGACACCGATACACTATGTGAAATATCGCTGACAAGTACTCTGCTCTTACCGGTCCAGCATACAGATCCTGAGAATGGGTTGAATCTGCAAACTGGTCCAACAGTGATACCTCACCAGATTAGAGAGATGACTTAATTTTTCTGTTTCTGCATCAGTCATTGCAAAAGCAAAACTGGACGAGACTGTCTTTTGTCCTCCTGAAACATATATCCTTAGTTAACCACTGAAAATAAAACAAGTGGAAAGGAATGCAGCGTCTAGCGGTAACATTATTGATGAAAGGCTGCGTGACGGCAAATATTTACAGAGCCGTACCTGCTGCAGAGAACCTGACTCGCCCTCAAGGGGACGTAGAATTGCAGCAGGACTACAGAAAACAAAGAACACACAGGCGGTTTATTGATTTTGCGCCTCCTAAAAACCAAGCCTGGCGAAACAGAAGTGAGCATTCCCACAACCCAAAGACAACAAAACAGACGGAATCTTTACAGCAGGGGTCTCCAACCTCTTCCACAAAGGGCCGTGTGGCTGCAGGTTCTTGTTCAACCCAGCAGCAGCAGCACCAGACTGGACTCACTTAATCAGCTTGGTTGAAACAAAAACCTGCAGCCACACGGCCCTTTGGGGAACAGTTTGGAGACCCCTGCTTACAGGGTAATGGACACGATGACAGTAAGCGCTTTAAGGCGGATGGAGGCATCTCTGCATTGGCGCAAGTGTACTCCACCATAACCATGATGTGAACTGTCATTTGTGGACAAGAGCAGCTTTCTGCATGTTGATACTAATGATTAAGTTAGTATGATTTGAGTCCACTCTGAAGGAAACAAGTCTGTCTTTTGCTCTGCTGTCTCTGCAGCTTTGACAGCAGACATAAACGATGGAGACACTGAGTGGTACAGCACAGCACAGCACGGCATGGAGCGCTGGCATGATTGATAGAACAGAGACAAGCGTAATTACACTAGAAGGGCCTAATGTCAATGTCTGCAAATGAAAGAAGCCATCTCTTCTGCTTTTATATATATACTGGTATATGATGTGTTTTCTCATTAAACTGCAGACTGCAAATGTGTCTAAACAACAACAATTCAGGTCCTCTGATGGCTTCTGTGACAACTTAAAGCAGGGGAGCAGCACACTGTCTTCTCTCAAGGAATTTGGGGAGATTTGCATTTTCAGTAGTGGTTACTTTTTCTTTTTTTTTTAGAATTGCTCTGTTCAGGGATCTTCCTTCCTCTTCACATGCAGAAAGCCTGAGGCATGTACAGAGAGGAAATGGAAGCCACAGAGGCCCCGCTACATTCACAGGCAAAAGAAAACGATTTCATGGGGACACAACATTCAAATGGGGTGGAAGTGGGTTAGAAAACATTATGTTGAAGACGCTACAATAATAAGGGAGTTTAACGAGCGCACCTTGTGTAAAACGGAGGAAGAAATTAGTTTAATATTATAAGCAAAGGCCCATCGCACTGTTATCTTCACCAGTAGGAGGACTTGGCTTTGCACGCCTGCATCAACAATCCTCTCCTGTTGTCCTATAAGAACAGGAGTTTTACCATTTGGGTAAATATAAAATATTCTGGAACTATTTAGCCTAACAACAGCTGGAAGCTAAGCTCCACACTGGGGTGCAAAGCCTGAAATGTATCTCCCACTGGTTTTCTGTGTCTTGGTGGGAAGATTGGTACGACCATCTGTTTTCTGCCCCAAATCCATTGCTGCATTTCCATAAACACTTTGCTTTTTTTGTTTTTTTTAAAAAAAGGTTTTCAATGAATCAGTTCAAAAAGGAAAATCACTCCACATGGCAGCAGGATTTTAGCATTCAACTTTAAGTGCCCGTCTCTTTTGTCGAGAGCATAAACAGTGTGAAAGGAAAGTGCTGGCTGTAGAAGGCAGCCTGTTTTCCAGGTGAAACAGCAGGATGTTGCCTTGTGACGCACAAACATGATGAACAAAGAGGCGCATTCCTCTTGCTGCATGAAACAATACAGTAGAAACGGTTGGCACACCAGTGGTTATAATGGCAGCGGTGGGATTCGAACCCACACTCCAAAGACTGGAGGCTTAATGGAGCACCTTGGACCTCTCGGCCACAAGACAAGGGTGGCGAGACATTAGCTAGCTCAATGATAGAGTCACAGACAGACGGACAAAGAACTCGGGGATGTGGGATTTAAACCAACGCACCCAAAGAGACTGAAGATTCTTGTTGGCCACACCACGACATAATCCTTATCTGGATGGACGGCGGGCAGGCAGGGTTATGGGAAATATGCATGAGATGGAAGTAATGAGAAAACTCTAACAGAATGGTCATTTAAAGGGAATTAAGAGCAGTATAGAGTCACACATCAAAGATACCACACAGAGACTGTTTGATGCTTGGGAATTTATGGTGTGCAACCAGAAAGCTTGCAGCTGCTCCCTAAAGTGGACGTAACGGCAGTCGGTGGGATTTGAACCCACGCCCGCGAAGAGACTGGAGCCTTAATCCAGCACCTTGGACCTCTCGGCCACGCTACCTGTCGAGCACCTACACACACACAGACTGTCAGAATGTCGCACAATGTAATGGTGTATTGTTCAAAATGCATGACCAAATAGAGTTGTTCCTGTATAGATGGTAGTTATGATCAATTGAGAGATTCTGATTGAAAAAGCAACACGTAGAGAACGTCATGATGCAAAGAATTACTTTTTTCACAACTTTAAATATCTCTCACTATCCTTGTCTACAAATACCATGTATTACAGTTATGAAGTGATTACTTTTCTTCTTGCTCCATTAGGGTGGTGGTAACTTGTGTTTTGCCATTTTAACCCGTGAGTCTGCCTCTAGGTAACTAATGGTGCAACCAAAACCACTGGATGGCAGCAGTGGGATTTGAACCCACGCCCCCGAAGAGACTGGAGCCTAAATCCAGCGCCTTGGACCGCTCGGCCATGCTACCACTGAATTGCCTAAAGAGACAGACACACAGACTGACGGATGGATGGACGGACATTAGCTGGCTGGATGATAGAGTCAGAGACAGACAGAGGACAACAGAGAACAGTCCATGGGGGGGGGGCTCTCACAATGTATTTGCCTCTGGTCAGGCAGCGTCCTGACCAGGAGGAAGAGAGGTCCTGATGATATTCTCTGCTGTCCTGATGACCACTGTAGACAGGAACTAGGACTGCTGGAATCTGAAGTCCAACCAGACAGACCCAGCTGTGAGGACGTTCAGTATCGTGACCTGTAGTGGTTGGTGATGATGTAGTCAGAAGCTCAAAGGTCAGACATGGAAAATTTGTTGAAACAATAATACATTTGGCCAGGGATAGTCCGCCTGACTGACTGACGGGCAAGTTGGTTGAGATTAACAGGTTCTTGTGATCTGTGCATGTGAGACGGATGTAAAGAGAAAGCATCAATACGCGGTGTGAAATACTAATTAGGTGATTAGTTAAATGCTTTAACCACCATTGCAGTATAGAGCAGAGGTCTACAACCTCTTATATTGGTTTTGCAATGGCAGCAGTGGGATTTGAACCCACGCCCTCAAAGGGACTGGAGACTTAATCCAGCGCCTTGGACCGCGCAGCCATGCTCCCGTTTGCAGGGCTAAGGTGGATAGATAGACAGACACAGGCAGACAGACTCTTATATTTTACACACACATATATAACAAAGGTTAAAATTTTACCTTCAGTATGACTCCTGCTTGAAAACCTGCTTGGTTCAGAACATTTGCTACATGAATATCAACAAGCCTTCAGAAAACAAAACTTTGAGCTCCTCTCTAAATGTGATGTTAATAATTTCAGTCATTTGCTTCAGACCTGGATGCTGATAACTCTCGTGTGTTAGAGCGTCTCAGTTCATTGGTTCCATTAAACATATGTCGCTGGGCATTGGGTTTTTACTTACAACACAAGTGCATTCATATTTCTGCTTTAATTAGCCTTCCTAATCATACAGTGCCTGTCTGATTAATGTTGTCATAGTAACACCCCAGGTTACTGACAAGGACACAGGTGGACCATGGCAGCTGGCTCCCCTCTCTATCACATAAATATTAAATTGATTTCCTGTGTTTTAACACAGTAAACAAAAAGCCATCTATTGAATGGGTTCAATCGAACAAAGGCCTCCTAAACATTGCTGTAGCAGGCTCTAAATTACAACATTTAAATATAGAGGCTATTCATGAATTGAGTCATCACTGAGATATTTTAATAGAAAAATCAACCCACCAAGCACTGTGGAGATGGCTAACTTTCAGCTAGAAAGCTAAAACCAAGAAAGAAAGAAAAGCGTGCTGGGAGTGATGAATTATTTGGGCTTCAAGTGTTGCCTGGGTGACAGCTCATTGTGGAAACAGTGACACTTGTCAGCCGAATGAATAATGAATGTTTACCCTAGCTTAAAATAGTTTGTCGGCATGAATGGTTTTGGTCTGAAAACCAGAGTGCCCCCTCAGCCCTCCAACAAGTGAAGCCAGCAGGAGGACATTGATGGATAATCCTGTCGCAATAAACTGACTTTTTATTATTATTATTATTATCATTAATTTAAATATGGTTACTTTACCAGTCTACCTGTGGTCTACCTCAGCCAGTAAGGACAGACTTTGGTGTACTTAACTATAATATGGAGACCGTATGGAGACTGTCCCTGCTGCACCTTTACTCTGCCACAGAACGTGTAACCAGTAGGTATAACAGCGTGACCATGGTGGTGACAGGCTGAGGACTTGAGCATTAGAGCAGTAACAGAGGATGATTCATGTTTCCTGTTAGGTGACGTTGTCCTGCAGTCACTTCCTGACTAAACTTTGTCCTGATCATCAGTTGCCTTCAGGTAGTTCGACCCCTCCAGTCGTGATTATCCCATCGTTTGATTGCACTTTTCCAGTCTGAGTGGCATTCTAATTGCTGACCATCTTGATGACATCAGTGAATCAACTCCACGAATCCAGCTCAATGTCCTCCATATACAGGAGGTGGCTGGTGTTTGTTTTGCTTGTAATAGCTATAAAAAAAAAGCTTGTAAATGGCCCTCAGCGGTTTATTTTTAAAAATTTTATATTCCATCAGAGCTGCTCGGTTAAATCGGCAGAATGACATTTAGCTCAAAACATTTGCACTCCTTTGAAAGATGTTTGCCTCCGTCAAGTCTGACATTTTCCACTGTTGCAGCCTTGACAATACCTCGGAGAAGAAGCTGTGAAAGCACACATTGACCCAGAGGAATACTACAGAGCCCCGCCACACTCACAATATCTCTCCACATGTGTGAATATGGTGAAAAGGTCAGGAGGCTGTGGGTTGCAAGCTTCTGTGTACCTTCACAAGCCCATCTTAATCATTTTGCCGTCAATGACAGTGAGTTTGGTGATAACATACAAGTTTTCCTTCCGTGAAGGGAAATTAGAAGTAAATCATCAAAAGCCAAAAATCCAAACTGTTTGTCAGTTAGTGGGTGTAAAAAAAGTCTTTAGACAGATTGAAAAATGTTGCTTATAAAAATTGTAATGCCCTGCACCTCCCTTTGTGAGCTGACAGAACCTCCAGTGTGGGTGTGAAGGCAAGAACAGAGTGTTCCCCACCCCTTGGGTCTGAGATGTGCTGATCAGTCTCACTCTCTCTGTGATAATTGTGTGTAAACCTGATCTGCAAATGGAAAGGTGCCTTGATAACATGTCAGGTAAGAGCCTCCATCATGTTGCAATTTTAAGAGCTAGCAAATAAACAGAGTCAATAAAGGTGTTATTTAATTTATGACATCTTAAAAGCTGATGGTAGGTTTATTGTTTTCACTTTGACTTATCAGGCTCTCCTTCAAAACACATGCACTTTCGTTTTTTTGGGAACTCTAAATCACCACCAGCTGTGAAGGTGCCCTTCGATGGACTGGCAGAGAATTCCAGACCCTGACCGAAGGACATTTAATAAAGTCAAAATGGATCCGAATAGAAGACAGCAAATACACTCCTGACTGCCGATGCTGAAAGTGCAAAATGTCACTTTATTGAATTCCTGCACGACACGATGGCAGACCTGCACTCGTCTCCTGCTATACTTGTTCTGGGAGGCTTCAATCCTCCCGACTGGGAAAGAGTGGCATTCAAAACAAAAAAAATCCAGCAAAGTGAATTATTATATTGAGCCTCTGAGGAAGAAAGTGACGGGTAAAAAGTAGCACTGGCCCGCTGTGTATACCACTATTTACACAAAAGGGATGTGAAAAGTTCCCGGTGACAGAGCGAAGATGGAAACATGGCACAGCGACGGGCTGCTAGCCCCCAAACTGCAGCTTAATATTTAACACGAGCAGCGACGACGACAAGGTCAAGATCCAAACATATTTGCTACGTGATGTGAGGAACTCAGATTTATTGCAATTTACTAACGTTTGATGGTTCTGAACAACAGGCTGGAAGGGACTGGGATGGAAGGTTTTGTGTTCGAGTCTCAAAATTCAACTGGTTGCAAGAGAGGTGCTGGAATGTTATTGTGGGAACTGCCCAGGTGCCCATAAGCAAAGCACAGACCTCCCATATGCTGCCAGTGCCTGCCCAGGGCAGCCACACATGAATACAGTATTGTTGTTGTTGTTGTTGTTGTTGTTGTTGTTTTTGTTGTTGTTGTTGTTGTTGTCCAGGATAATATCCAATTTGTCTGGCTGAAATCTGCTCTGCTCAGACACTCAGAGTCATATCTAGCAAATAGCATTAGAAGCCAGGAGGCAAGGAGGGGTTTGGAACTGTTTCATCGAATCATTAGATCAAACACTTTGAACCTGTTTGATCTAATGATGGGACTGGACTGCAGTAATACTGTATGGGTGGGTCCTACGGTACGACTGTGTGCTTTTTTGATGACTAATTAACTTCAGTGTTCATGCCAAACTGTCAAGGCCAAGCTCAAAGCAACTTGACAAGTTCAGAAAGGTCTAATTCGCTCTCGAAACCAAATGTACCAGTTAAAGTTTAAAGAAGCCGAATTTGAATCATCCTATTTCAAAAAACAGGGTCAAAACACACAAGAAGGAGAATGTGGAATTAACAGGACAGGTAAGAGACTGCTTTCTGAAACAAGATGACACAAGGAAGGGGATTTAAAGGACAGGAGACAGTTGGAGGCATAAGGGTCATAAGGTCAGGTATGATAGGGGAAGGTCGTTCATGCACCATAACAGGAAAAACCAAAATAGACCCTGACACACACGTGTGACCGAGGTCAGAGAGGAAACACACCTGTGAGACTGGTCTCCAAGACGTGTTCTAATGTCCACTCTACCCTCTTCAGTCCCGCTGTCTAATCTTCAGCTGCATCCGTGCTTCCAATCTCGAGTTAAGTGAGCTTTCGGGATGGCGTGCTTGATATAAAAGTAGCATAAAAGAAGCAGATAAAAAAGGATAAACCCAAAATTTCTGGCGTCGTCATCAAAACAAAACCAAACTATAAGAGTGACTCTCTCCTTGAGGAAAACTCTTGTTGACCCAGCTTAAATAAGCCAGTATCCCCCCTGAGGCGTTGTGCGTAATAGTACTGCTGCTTTAAAAAAACATTCACTTTATCGGAGAGAATTTAGACCCAAACCCTGGAACCACTAGTCATCCCAGCTCATCTTTTATAGTCTTTCAACCGATCAATACTTTCTGAGGGGACTGACAGCATTAAATGGGACAGAAAGTTGCAGATATTCCTACTTTCTTCACTCTGCCACAGTGAGTCACCGTCTGAGGTGCACCAAACAGCAGACGATGCCAAAAAGCTCTTATCCTAAGTTAAATGCATTTCTTCCCCTTATAGCCCCTCCTCATATATCCCCACTTCTCTCCTTCCACCCCCACAGTGCTTGACTCGACCTCTATTCTTCATCTCCATTTTCCATATTTCTCACACTCTATTACTCCCTTCACGCCCATCTCTATTTCTGTCTGCCTCCCGTCCTGTACGTGCCGCCCACATCCTTGAGCCTTTTGCTGATGTCTGCCATTGAACACTCAGACGTTTAGCTGTTATTTACTGGAGTGGCGATCAAAAGAGTTTTCAGTGTCCCTTTGTCTTTCAGAACCCTGCCTTGTTTGCCATCTGTTTCTCTTTCTGCCCCCTTTTACCAACCTTATTCTCCCTATGTGTCTTATCCACAGCATCATTGTTGGTCCTGGATCCTCTGCAGCTTCCAGGCAAATGTCTCCAACCCCCCCCTCCCCCTCCTTCTCTAGCCGTTCTTACCCTTTTCCGCCTGACTTGACTGTTTATCCACCGGTGCAGTGATGCAAAGGTCATGAACAGTCAGCAAAATGCTGTCGGCTTCAA
Organism: Lagocephalus sceleratus; assembly: GCA_911728415.1. Taxonomy (NCBI): domain Eukaryota; kingdom Metazoa; phylum Chordata; class Actinopteri; order Tetraodontiformes; family Tetraodontidae; genus Lagocephalus; species Lagocephalus sceleratus. The sequence continues at coordinate 11,089,337 of CAJVRN010000036.1, read as the reverse complement.
TTGATGCATGTTGGAAATACTACAGGAGATGACGTGTGTGTGTGTGTGTGGGGGGGGGGTATGAGCAGACCCTCATGTTTCATACTGTCTGCAACACATCTTTATTAATGTTTGACACACTTCCTACCGAGGTGCAAAAGTTCGATTGGTTGATTAAGAAAGGTCAAAGGTCAAACTATTTTGCAACATTTATAGATCTTACATATTAATTCACTGAGTGTTTTGTATTTTGTAGTATGAATATTATGTTTTTAATGAATAAAGTAAAAGTCAGAAGACATAGTCAGATATTGTCTGTTCTGCTCCTCCACCAGTACCAGGACATCTGCTTCTGTGGGCCATACTGGTCTCACTGAGCCAAGTAGAACCCATCAACTTAGCAACAGAGTTGTTTATTCAGAGTTGGTTATTCAGTTTACTCATTGTTTCCTGCTTGAAAACTGTACATTGTTCTCAAATCTGTGCATCAGGGTGATCACTCTGGCTTCATGACCTAAGCAAAGCAAAGAGGAAAACAAGTTTTGGAAAGTATAGTTTCTTTTCAAATGTTTTGGAGGACCACACATTTTGCTTCATTGACAATAAATGTAGAAAAATCTTTGACCAAGCTGGAAAATTATCGTATTCACTCATAGTACAAATCTGTTTGACCCATAGCCTGATAGGATGACATTTCATTTGTAATTTATACAGATCCATAAAAGCATGTAATTGTTATCTTGGTGTGAAGTTCAGAGTCAATTTTATAAACAAGTCATTTTTATTCTTATTTCCAGCCATGGCTACAAGGTTGACAAAAAAGAGTAAAAAAGAAAAGATAAGAGTAGCCAGATGGATGCTTAGCCTTCATTTATGAATTTAGAATCAGAAACAATCTTTAAACAGACAAAACTAGCCTTGAGAAACTGGTGCACTTGGGATGCTGAGGGATAATTACAGCACCATAATACACATTAAGTAACAATATCAAGACCTCTCCATGGTTCCACAATTAACTTGGACCATGACCACACAAGGACAATTAGTCACTGATAGTCACACCCCAAACGCAACATTTACTAACAGGCAATATTACAAACACTGCTTTTCACTCATTGACATTAGGAGGACCCTGCCCTGCCTCCCTGGACTCCATTAACTCATCAGGAAGGATATAAAAGCTCTGACAGAAGGCCCACAGCCTGTCAGATCCTGACATTTGAGTAGTGATAAAGTGTTCAGGCCTTTAACTCTCCAAAGAGATAAATATCACATGTTTCCCCCTTATTCAGGTTAGACGCTCCACTCAAGATGTTCCTGTCCCAAGGCCCTTGGATGCTGTTTTGGACCTCTGAGTCAGGTCGCTTCCCTTGGATCGTGTTACGTAGGATCACTGGGTTGACTCGTCGCTCCACAGGGCCCCCTATTGTCCACTTTACATAGACAACAATAAAACTTCAATAAATTCCATACTGCTGCTGATCTGACAGTATTATCATGCTTTTGAGTCCACATTAAAGCACAGGAGGGGAGAACGTAAGTAGGTTCCTGCAGGGTTATCAGCTCAGCGAAGCCCTGAGACTCCCAACAGTGGCAGGGCTGAACATTACATCAAACTAGGAGCATCAGAAATGGCAAGAAAAAAATATTCCACTTGACTTCTATCCAAACATGAACCATTCTGTAGAATCAAGTAGCAGTCACAGGACCATTTAGAGCTGGAAAAGTTTGGAGTTACAGAGTGGCACCCTTGCAAATGAAAGATCCCTGTGGAGATCGGGAACGGTTTCATATCCAGAGCCCTGCTGTGTTGCTGTCATTGTCTGTCTCTCCTTTGTTTCCACTTGTCAGCGCTTGGGAGGAAACGAGAGGGAAACACATTCAGGATGGAGGAGACAAGTGAAACTGAGTGCAGGCTGTCCAAGCTAAAGATGTATCTATGTCAGTCTCTCCCCTCTTATTGTCTCTTTGATTTTCCATCTCTGTCTCTCTCTCTCTCTCTCTGTCTCTCTCTCTCTCTCTCTCTCTCTCTCTCTCTCTCTCTCTCTCTCTCTCTCTCTCTCTCTCTCTCTCTCTCTCTTTGTCTGCCCCTTCATGTCTAAACCAAATCAGAAGTTTAGCTTTTGCAAAAGTTTGGCTTGAAGCGAAGTTAGACTCAGGACACACTTGATGAGGAAGGCAGCTGTCTCAGGATATTTACTCAGCACTGAACATTGGCCTTAATTCTATCTGTTTATTTTTTTTACACGAGCACTGAATGCATTAATACTGGGATGAGTCATTGCACCTTATGTGCTTATAAGTTAAAATTGTATTGTATAAAATTGTATAACTATGTATACTGAAAAGATACATTGTTTTAATGTTTCTAAACTCTATAATGTCATATTATCAGGAAAATATTAAATATTGTGCATGCATATGTGTAATCTTTTCCCAACTTTTAATACCATCACCAGGTAACACTCATGTTTTACATTTATGAGTTTTGGATCCCCAAAAAGTAATAATGAGATCCCAGGAGTCTGTGGGCCTGAGCCAGTGAAAGATAAATGTTCGACTAACCTCAGCTGTACACAAATTCAATGTACCTTCCAGTTCCAGAAGAACTAACTGGGGGTGTGGGTAGCTTCTGAAGGTTGGTTGGTTGATGTTTTGTGTGCATGTCAAAGCAGAATAAAGAAAGTAGAAGCATAATTGGAGCAGGGGTTGTTGTTAATATGATCATTATAATGGCATGTTCCTCTTTAGGCCTATAAGTAAATACATTAAGCTAAATGGATCTGATGCACTGGTCACCTGTCCCGGGTGACTCCCTGTATGTCCTGTAGCTCTACATTCTGTGTAGCTTACAGCAATTTACATCTAATCAATACTAATGATGGGCCGATGACTAATGACAGCTCCAGGCACAGTTACAGTTCAGATGTTTACAGTGTGGCTAGCCTTTATTTGACAAAGTGTAGGAGACAATCATTCTGGTAACATGAAACATGAGTGACAGGTGCGATATACAAATATTCTTTAAACTGAAGTTGAATGAATTATTAAGACAAATACTTGATACAGTGGAGTGCATTTGGACCTGGAGCTGTATAGAAAGTTTAGAATATCATCTTTTCATTTAGTTGATGGAGATAACACATTAGTGCTAATGCTATAGAATTGCAGGTGCTCCATCCGAAAAGTGTAACATTAATTTGGTTGAAACTTCATTCAGAACGCTCTGTCCCATGTTGCACCACACCTACATTGTGGTTATTTTATGCCATGTGCGCTGCATGCACTATTAACCACAGAGAGCCTGTACAGAATCCAACATTTCTGGGACATAAAATAAAGGATTTTGCAACTTAATTGTGTTTTGAGGTCAGTTACAGAAAGGCTTTACAATATTAAACCCAAAGCAGTTGTTAAAAACTAGAAAGTTATGCAAAAAAGCTGGAGACGTTTTCTTCTGTGGTGTATTCTGATGGAGAGGGATCAACACTTTTATTCATTTTTGAAGAAACAGTTGAAAGCTTTCCTTCCAAACCTTTTTTTTATGGTCCCACCTGCACTCAGAACTGCCCACTTCAAACCGGAACGTCGAGGACGGATGATAATACAGGAGTGAATAGTGTCGGAATGGAGTTCATCTACAATGCAGCCACAGTTGACAGAACACAGTCTGAGCTCACCAACAGGACCTGGTCCATAGTAGCTATGACATCATTAAAATCATTAGAAACTATTTCACGTTAAGCCATTTTCCACATTTGATGGCACATTCCAGCTCTAAAGTATATGTAACAACCAGGAAATGAGAGCAGGCTCCTCTGCGCATATGCTCCTCAATCAACTTTAATTGGAGATTAAAAGCAACATGTGGGAATTAAGCTGGAAGGAAAGGATGAAAGGAAAATAGGACAATGAATTAAAGAAGGAAGAAATTACAAAAGGAAGGAACCATTTTATGTGTGTGTGCGTGCGCGTGCACATAGGTGTGTGTCTGGGATTTAGATCCATCTAGTGTATTCCATTATGTCCGATTGGATTCAAACGACTTTTGTGGCTCTTCTGCAAGTTTCACCTTCACATGTAATTATTTTTAATTAAGCAGCAGAACTTCACAAGCAGAAAAGCCTTTCCCAGCTAAAGCTGGGTTATATTTCCTCTGCACCACTAATGTCAAGTCAAAAACAACCTCCTCACGCAGCTAATGTGCAGCATTCATGCACAGGGTGTGTAAGTGTGATTTTCATGCATCAAATCTCCTCTCATGTTCTGTATGTTGGGAAAACATTAATGTTCTAAATAATTCATATCAGGACAGAGAGCTCGGTTGCAGTATATTAATGAATTTAAACTCTGAACAGTCACTGATGTTAGAACTTCTGAGGCAGCTCTGCTGGATCTGGATCTGTACTCATTCTGTATTTAGATGCCAAGGGCAGGTTAAAGCAAATGAGATGAGGGCCACATCTGAAATAAACTTTTGAAGTGGTCTGTTGTCCTCCAGTGATACAGACTGGCAAACAGCATATACTGGCCCATATTAATGAGGAAAACTATATAAAATAAAGCAACTGCATTTGCAAGTAAAACGTAGATCTCCATCAAATGTAGATCTCATTCATCACAGAGGAATTGTATCCCACCTTTTTCTGTTTTGGGTTACAAGCTGTGGTGATGGACACGTCTGCATCTAATAACGGACAGCCTTTTCCCCTTGTTTCACTTCTGGGATATTTTGTTGATGAGAAAAAAGACATGTGAAGTGTTGTTTTGGTCTCTGGCGTGCTAATAAAGCATTTCTGTAGACATGGATCAACATCCTCTCCTCACAATGCAGCTGCTGTTGCTGGACTGGTGTGAGGATCCAAACCAGTATTACCGGCCAGTGAACACATTGACATGCTTTTCCATCCATCAACCTTTTCACAATAACATCACTCCCCTTGCAGATACAACTGAGCAGATTAGTCAGTCATAACGTCTCAGGGTGTGGCGCAGGGCCGAGGGGCGAAACATTAACAAAAGAAAACCAGGTAGTAAAGGAGGGAGAAAACTTTTTTTGGGGGGTGGGGTGGGCAAACAGTTTATTTACAAGTAAAAGTACAAATCTTTAGAATCTTTATTTAATAAAAAAAAAAAACGAGCAGAGCATTCCAAAATGAGAGGGCGACGGGCCAAATCAGAACAAAACAGAAAAACAATGTTAGACCTCGGTCCACCCTCACCACACTCTGCCAAGCACACTCCTGAGAAAAGGGTCGTCTGGGTTCTCACTGAATGCGGTACACAACCACCTCTCGGGGTTAAACACACTGAGAGCACCCAGCGGTCCTCAGTCCTCTCTCTCCCTTTGCCATCAGCCCAGCCTTCACTCCTCCAGGCTGCAGCGGGGAACACTCATTAAGTACCCACACCTGAGAGCACCCGCAGCAGCAAACAGGAAACACCAACGGGGGGAGGAGCCGCCTGGAGCCCAGGGGAGAGGAAAACACAACCCCACAAACCACCCCAACAAGGTCCCGTAACACCGGCAAATAACTGATGGTATGTCTGACTGAACCTTAAAAATAAACTTTTGTGGGCCTGGAGTGAAATACAGGAAACCTTTTTGAAGCTCAGATGGTTTCTTCACTGTAGGATGAGGTATTTGTAGGGTTTAGTGATACTAAGGCTACCTCTTATTAAATCTGCAGGAACTATATAATTAACCACATGCTTATTTATGGTTAGAACATTATCATCATAATTCACACTTTGTTTCAGGTCTGAAAAGGAAATTAAATAAATAATTCCTCCTCGCAAACTAGATATCACAGCCCCCAATTTTCATATTTGTTTTCTATTTCAATTCAATTGTCATATCAGTGCCAGATCTTCAGTGATGACTGAGAAATTCGCAGCAGTATCATAAAGCAAAAACTGTGAAGCCTGGAGCTATTTAGCTGTTGTTACAGACATAACATTAATGAAACATGACGGTCAGGTATTGGGCACATTCTAACAATTATTCTGCTTCACAAAATTATTCAGCAACACAAAATACAAAAGCATCTATTCAATTCATGCCTGATTACAGCAGACAGAACGTCTATGTTCTAAAATATATATAGCAGAAACATATTTAGACAGGAAGAGACGAAGGCTGCGGTTAGCCAAGAAATGTGAATTTCACATGAGAAACCCCACAAAAACAAACAGTACATAAATGTTTGAAGGGCTGGATTAGCACTTTGGGGGTGAACTGAAGCTGAAGTTGTGAAAATGTCCTATCTGTGTTAAATGTAGAGCGGACACAAAGTGAACTATGTCCAAATGTTGTCCAGGGTCGCACCAGTTCACCTCTCTGACCAGCAAGGTCACTACTGACTGTTGCTGTGATCTGTGACATTGTAGATCAAGAAAAAAGGGCCCCAAACTAACAAGAAGAAAGCATCCAAAAGGTGTCATAATTTCAACATGAAATCATTTCCACTCCCATCCATGTATGCTAGGACAAGGACGCCAGCTCCCGTTGTAACTGCACTCAGCTGTGCTGCCTGATTTCTTCTAATTATCCCTGGCCCATTTACAAACCGTTGCCTTTGATGACATGTTGGTGTGCTTCCAGAGTCGTGCTCAGTGATCGATGACCTTTGATTGAACATGGATCTGCATGATTTGGCAGCGATAAAAAAGGGAAAAGTAGGAGGGAAATTTGTAATTTGGGGACTGAGAGGTGATGGAAAAAGGAGACATTTTAAAAGCAGATATGACCAATCATGACTAACATAACTAATATCTAAGTGTATTGTGGTTTCACATAAATACTCTTGGAATAATGTACATATTTTTTTTCACCCTTCAACTGCTACATGTATTTGAAGCTGTGACGCAGTAACTGTCCACAGGGGGATTTACAACCACCCAGTTTATTTCTGTTCCCGAAGAAGGTGAAGGACTTGTGAAATTAGATGCTGGACTGTATCCCTTTTCATCTCCAACAATAGCAGAGTGAATCAGACCCAAATCTATCTGTCTATCTAGATTATTCTGGTTATGTGTTCCACATATACAGTACTTCGGCAAGTTTAGAATTAAGTTCCCCTTGTGAGAAATATTCACACATTTCTTGTAAGCCAGCAGTTTGGAAGAAGAATTTCCAGTTTGGGAAAAAAAGACACACCTCTAGGGGCTAAATATTAACATTCTTACAAGAGTCCAGGAGCTGTCAGCTGACATCAGCTCCAATGATAAACACACAGGAAGCTGCTACAGTCACTCCTTATCCACAAGTTAGTCCCAAAAAATCCCATATCTACAAGAGACAGCAGGAAATTCCAGTGCCGAGAGTGCACTCCGGGGGGTGTTGGGGAGAAGCTAAGGGGCACATATGATGAGTCTGTTTTGGGAAAAAAGATGAAAATGAAAGCTGCAGGACTCAAGCCTAAAAGAATCTCTTTGAGGCGTTGCATGGGAAAGTGTTAAAGTGTTATTATCAGTGACAGTGGTAAGCATGTAATAAATTTACCCTTAAAACACAAGCATTGGAACACCAGTGTATTGGCTAAAATAAGAACCTGAGTAATGCACGCATGCTGTTATGGACACGCACCGTTTGTGCCCAGAGTCGTCCATGCTTCATGCTACATTACACAGCCTTGCTGTGACACAAAGGGACGTTGAAGAAGCTTCTGGGAGTAATGTTGTCATCGCCAATAAATCATGTGATGCAAGGTCCGTCCTAACATCACGTGTGCGCTAATAAAACACGGGGTCAACATGAGGGCAAACGAGACATTACACATGCACATACAATCTAATGCAACTACAAGAGAGTCTATTTTTACTATTTAAGACAGTAAAGGTTATTATTTTTATGCATCTACACAAAAGTGTTCAAGCAAAACATCATGCAATAAAAACTGCATCTCAGCCCAATTCCAGTGATGCAATCTACAAAAGAGTATATCTCCAATAATTTAAGTGTTTCTGTGCTTCTGCAAGCTCTCCAAGCCACTAGCTGGTGCTATTCATATCCAGAATAGAGATATAAACTGGATGTAGCCCAAGGCCTGTAATTGTGGACTAATTTGACCTCAGAAGTTTGTCTTTTTTGTATTGTTCTATATTTCACAGATAGACATTATTTATTTAATAATATAAGCTGTGTGAAATATGTCAGGTTTGATGTAGTAGGTGAGATTGAGGCTGTTCTGCTACCGATGTGAAAGTAGAATTTTTTATTTTTTTTTGCGAATGGAACCAGAAAGCCTCCAGCTGACTGATTGCTGGCCCCAAAAGCCTCTGATGGCAGTGGTGGGATTTGAACCCACGCCCCCGAAGAGACTGGAGCCTTAATCCAGCGCCTTGGACCGCTCGGCCACACTACCGTGTTTGCAGTCCAAAATCACCAAAACACACAGAGAGGTTGCTGAGAACTTCACATGACAGCAATTAATGGTGGTTTAAAGTCTTTGCAACAATGCAACATTCATGGCACTTTTTAGTTCTGGAACTGGAATCATAAAGCCTCTGACTGCTGCCCCCAAAAGCACCTGATGGCAGCAGTGGGATTCAAACTCATGCCCCAAAGAGACTGAAGCCTCGGCCACGCAATCCCTTAACAGTGCTGAAAGAGTCAGAGCAGACTAAAGGCAAGGTAGGTCAGGAACAGGAAATCCGGCTACAGTTTTTCTCACTGCGGTACATTGTACAAATGCACTGACAAACAGTGAGAAAACAATTTGTACGAATAGCAAAAGAGCATGATTACCTGCTAAAGCTTTATGATTACCTGCTCAGAATCCTCAGTTCATCTCTCAAAAGTGTCTGTGTGGGTGAACATGTCAGTAGCATCTGTTCTGATGGAAATTATGGATAAAGTTTTGATGACAATTATTGTAAAGTGTAAATTACACCTGAGTGTATGTGGGAGGTTAAGAGACTGGACCAGATTCACATTTATGCTTTTACTGTTTGTCCTAATTTGTTGACAGACCACATCACTGTCACTGTGATACAGAACAGTAATGACAGCACTGCATATGAAAAAGAAACAAACAACAATAGAAATGTGAACACAGGACAATGTCTTCAGTAAAAGCTGTACATGTGTAGCAGGCTGAGCCTCGGCCACTCTGATTGGCTCCGCTTGCTCCGGATATCCCTGATGAGGGCGCGGCTTATAAAAGCGCAGGTAACGCTCTGGGAGTCCTCTTGCTGCGTAACTTCCGGGCACTCTGTCTTCGCCGGGTTGCCACATCCGGTCTGTCACAGCAGGAAGCGGTTCCCCATCGGCACGTTCCCTGGGTAGGTTGTAGCATGCTGTCTGGCCTCCGATAACTCTACTCACGCCCGATCGCGCTGTTTGCCAAACGTACAGTCAAGGCGGTGAGAACTTTTCTACCGCGTAACTCCCGGACGCTGTCACTCGCGCCGGGCTACTACAACCAGTTGCCTCACCGCTTGGTTCGCAGCAGGCGCGTCCTACAGGGTAAGTGGTGACCCGTCTCCACCGTGCATGAAAGTGGCTTGTCCCATTGCGTGTCCCTTTCAGCTACTGAGAGCGCGTCTTCCCCTCACCGGGAACAATTTCCCCATACACTGGGGCTGGCTCGCTAGCGCTGCTACACTGCCCGCTCCGAGACGCCCACCGCAAGGCCCCATCACAGGTATGTAGCAGCACGACCAATGGAGGTTGTTGCGTCCGCGTGATTAACTCCTTCTCCCCTGTAGCACCAGAGTCGGGTGTCCTGTAAACGACACCTAGACGGGCCGTGGTTGTTTGGTCCGCTGCTGTTTTGCCTCGTTTGGTTGTTGCCGTAAGCAATATCGTACCCCCACCACCCTTCTGGTGGCGCTATACGCATCGCACCCGAGGGAGTGTGGGGAATTATTGTGGGATTTGGGTGGGGGGGCAGACAACAGATTTACTTTGTTTTGATATTTATTTTCTCTTTTATTTGTGCCGCCTTTCCGTCGTGTCTGAGTGTTTTATCTAACATTTATCGTGTGGATTTCTTTGTAATTAACCAATTGTCTCTGTGTGTTTCGTGTGCTTATTTTGCTTTAGCTACTGCACTTGCCTATTGTAGTTTTTGCATGCTCTGTGCTGAGTGCAGTTTATTTATTTCTTTGGTTTATTTTGCATGTCGCTTGGTGTTTGATCTGTTTCTGTCCGCCCGTCCAATTGGGTTATTTTAGAAAGGGTTAGTCTTTAGTTGGGTGGGATTTGCCGTCTGGGAGGTTTGATTTGGGGTGGTTTACACGTTGGTTCGGGAGTTTTAGCTATTTTAGCGGGAGGGGTATTTTTATTAAAGTTGAGCTACGTAGCTTCCATTTTATTGTTGTGGCGTCAAAAGAAAGAACTGTTTTCCTTGTTTGAATAAAGTGTTTTTCTTGTATATACTGGACCCCGTCTCAAGCCTTCATTAGCCATGTACTTGTGCGCTCACTAATTCATTCTCCAGGTGGAATTCCTGGGGTGGCGTTGTCGGTTTCTCCCTACTCCTCTCTAACCCACCAAATTGAGCTCGGGACTTCACACCGATTGAGTCCAATCTGGTACTTCCTTCTCCCCTGCCCCCCTTAGCTGCCACACATGCAGTGCTGTAGGAATTACCCAGCAGTCTTCCTAAACCTGATGCTGCTGTCTGTTGGGCCACAAATTCTCATCCACATCACAAAGAATACCTTCTCTTGTGTTGCAAAATTTCTAAGAGGAAGAATCTTTTAGAGTATGCTGCATCCATGGCAGCCGGAAGGCTCACCTGTGTATGTGGCTGATGATCTCAGACTTTCCACATCCGTGCTGAGAGAAATTCCAATGGTTCAAAAGTTCAATGACAATCAGGATGAGAGGAATTCCATCAGGATCCTATTGTCGGGCAAAAACCTTCACCTAATGATGTTAGAGTGACTTTGCCAAATCCATCCCCTTTCTTGTTCACAATTTCCCCTGTTAGAATAAGTCAAGGTTCACCTGAAAGATATTTAACTCTTCAGGATCTTTAGTACAGACACACAACAAACCAGACTGATGGCTGGCCTCAAAAGGCAGTGGCTTGATTTGAACCCATGACAAGGTGGTGAAATGTTTTATTTTTAGTTATTTAGTCTACAGGCTTGACAGAACCACCTGATGACCTCAGAAGTTTTTCTTTTATGTATTGTTCTATATTTCACAGATAGACGTTATTTATTTAATAATAAGCTGTGTGAAATATGTCAGGTTTGATGTAGTAGGTGAGATTGAGGCTGTTCTGCTACCGATGTGAAAGTGGAATTTTTTTTTTTTTGAGAATGGAACCAGAAAGCCTCCAGCTGACTGATTGCTGGCCACAAAAGCCTCTGATGGCAGTGGTGCCATTTGAACCCACGCCCCCGAAGAGACTGGAGCCTTAATCCAGCACCTTGGACCACTCGGCCACACTACCATACAGTAAGAGGGAAATCTCAAGAAGTGATAATATAGGTGGGTTCAGATCAACAGGTTCCTGAGATCTGTGCATGTGAGAGGGACGTAAACAGAAGTCATCAAGGAAAATACCAATTCTGAATTGTTTAATCACAATTAATATAATGCTTAAATGTTCTTAACACCATCTGTAGCTGGCTTAAACTATTTAATGGCAGCGGTGGGATTCCAACCCATGCCCCCGAAGAGACTGGAGCCTTAATCCACCGCCTTGGACCTCTCGGCCACGCTACCACAAATTACCCTGAAATAAACAGATGGACGGATGGACAGACATTAGCTAGCTGGATGATAGAGTCACAGACAGACAGATGGATAAAGAACCTCCACCCAGAAGACAACAGAGAACATTCCATGGGGGGTCCTCTCACAATGTATTTGCCTCTGGTCAGGCAGCGTCCTGACCAGGAGGAAGAGAGGTCCTGATGATATTCTCTGCTGTCCTGATGACCACTGTAGACAGGAACTAGGACTGCTGGAATCTGAAGTCCAACCAGACAGACCCAGCTGTGAGGACGTTCAGTATCGTGACCTGTAGAGGTGATGATGGTGAGTGTGGAGCTTTGTTGATTCTTCCTGAACACCACCCTGAAGTTCAGATTACTTGCTTTTTTCAAGTATCATTATAAATATTTTCCTTTCACAAATCCTGATGTGGTTTGACCTTTATGTCACACTTGGGCCCCCACACACATTCATTAACCTTGTGTTAATATCAGTTAAAACAGATGCAAATCAAGATTGCAGCTGTGTGTTGGATTCACTGAAGTTAAAAATATACAGTGACAAATGTGGTAAAATGTGCACCATCTGTATTTGTGTATTTAAGACTTTACCTCATCAAACTGGGGGCCTTCGATTACGTGCACACAAACACACAGCTATTTGTCATCATAATGAACCTGAGAGTTAGTGGGTTTATCAGGGCCGCGCAGTGTTAACACATTAGTCTACACGAACGGAAAGCCAATACACACGCATTTAGCGTCTAACTACATTTATGGATGATGTCGTTATAGCTGGAGAAGATGGTGGAGTAAGATTGAGGATGAAGAAAAATGAGTAGTTCACTTGGGAATGACTGAGGAATCACACCTTTTAGTCGTAAGTGTGTTTCATACCAGGGTTACATTTGTACATGAAGGATCATGCATTTCTCTGATTAGTACTTACATACACATACACATACCCCCAAATATATTTTTATTTGGGGGTGGGGACAAGTCTATGCCACTTTGGCATGTATCAAACCATAGAGGCACACGCATACACAATGCACCGCTGATGTCTCAGCAAGCTGTGAACCTCATGCAAGGTGGTGCTAAAAATAATGCCTGGTAGCAGGCACTTCACAGAGCAGCGCAAGATGACCCTGGGAGGTCACATGGGTGTCCTGACAGCAAACAGGACCGACGTAATTCTATGTTTCAGCTTGGTGTTCCATTTTTTTAAGCCATTAAAAATACTTTGTTTATTACCTCCGCCAAGGAGGTTATGTTTTTGCTGTGGTCTGTCTGTCTGTCTGTCTGTCTGTCTGTCTGTTAGCAACATAACTCATAAAATTATGGACTGATTTCATTTTGGGGGTGATCCGGAAGAAATCCTGGATTCTGGATCACTTTGAAATTTTCGTTAACATTGTGGTAAATGGGGCCAAAACTTTTGTTTCTCAATATCTCGGTTAATTATTGACCAAACCCCATGAAATTTGACTCAAGAATGGACAATGGGATCCTCTATCATATTCCAAAGGCTGATCCAGAAGACGGATTTTATTGCAATTTAAATAAACTTGCAGTGGTCTGTGCTCTCCGAGTGCTTTCTAGTAACTAGAACTTTGACAAGCAGGGTTATTGTTTCATTTTAAGATAACATAATAATGTAATGTAATAATAATAATAATAATGTTGACAGATCACATCACTGTCACTGTGAATATTGAGCAAATTTAAAACAAATGTCTCATTTGCCAAGTTGCAATTTTGATAAAAATGGTGAATCTTTCAGACTGGTTGTATCACCATGGCAACTAATGCTGAACCAGTCTGGAGTATGGCATATTGAATAGCTCAAGAATTTCTCCCATCACTATCCATGATGGGGGAGCAGCCCCACATTCTGCCTGAGTACAGACACACATTCAGTTGGACATTTGGATGTTGTTCATTTCCACTTTGCAGTTTTCCCTTCAAATACAGGTTGTTTTTTTTAGGAAAAAAAACTGTCTAACATAAAAAGACAAAAATCACTCTGATGTTTGAGAATTTCTAGTGAGGCAACAACAAACAGCCGACAGTGTTGTCGATACTGATGGATACTCCACTCAGCAGGCAGCCTCTATTATATCTGCACCACAACAAGGTGGAAGGTTTACTGTGAAGGAAAAAAATTGATTTTAGCAATATGCAAAAGCACCAACAATTTACAATGAGTAGAATGAGTAGTGTGTTTTAAGACTGTTGCCTTGTGCACTTGCACTGAAAGGTTTACAGCTTTTAGGATCGTAAAAGATTTTGAAGATAGTACATTATATATATATATATATATATATATATATATATATATATATATATGATCTACTATATACAGGGGTGTGTGTGTGTGTGCATGTGTTTGTACACACAAATATGTGTATATAATATAGCTTTTTTTATTTATGTTCCTCAAAATATGATCATAATTGATATGAATTTAATATTTTTTAGGCCTTAATCCTGGTATCAGTCCTCCACTTGTGTTGAATTATTTATGGCCTTGTGCATTTCAACTTGCATTTCACATTACATTGGTTTGATTACTCTGATTCTTATCAACACATAATGTCAAGACACATTATTTTTATTTAAGGTACAGCAAAGACTCATTTTTGGATCAACCCATTTTGCCTGTATGTTACAATCTATAAATGCACTGAACAATGAACAGAGGGGGCAGGTTCGGACTCTCTTCCAATGTCACAACTCTAGGTTGTGTTTATTTATGCATGCAAAATAAATTATGGTGTCTTCAAAAGTGTATAACCGGTTTCGCCCCCTGATGCGGATTTATCTGATGTCTCTAAGGTTGATAATGTTCTGAAAATAAACTAAATCAAACTGATGCACTGCAAGAGTCCACAGAACAAGACAACAACACAGCCTCAGACAAGCATCAAACCAGGCATGCAAATGTTGGGGTGGCGTTGCTCACAATTCCTCTTAATGCAAAAAGTTCAGGAAGTAGAAGATGAGAGAATCTGCCAAAGGTTAAAAAAAACATACAGATGATACATTACCTTTATATTTCAAACAATATTTTTTTTACATTTTCAAAACAACACTCAGAGGTAACTCTGGATATTTAAAATGCCTCCAGTGAATCCAAACCAGGCTCTGATTGTTATATACACACGAGTTCTCCTGCCAGCTTACTGATTTTATTTTTCTTTTTTAATTTTACATTCTCACATTCTCAACACCATTTTACACATGTAACCTGTAATTAATTGTTTCTTTTTAAGGAGAGCAACCCCTATCTTTACTCAACAAACGTAGGTTAGTTCAGTAGATTTACGATTGAAAAGCGTAGAATCAAATTGCACCCGTATTCTAGCGTGCTGAAAGGGTCAGCAAGATGCAACAAATCCCATTTACTGCCCATGTAGATTGTCATTCATCAAGTTTATATTAATCCAAAAGTCATTCGAAGAGTCAAGTGGGCTGCTGAAAGCAAGTGGAAGACGGTTGGGATGAGAGGTAGTTGTTATCTGTTTCATTTATACGATTCATAAAAAAATGAACTGAATACTCTGTTCTTATTACATTGGCCAGCCTACCTGTTTCTAATCCATCCTGTTATAGATGCATCATGAATTAAATGAATATAGACAAAAGTCCCAGATTGTAAATGAATTGATTTAGAGAAAAGATGCCTTAAATTACTCCACAGAACTACTTAAAAATATTTACCAGTTGTGAGTGGCCAACAGAAAATCTGCAGAATTGGAAACCTACTCTCTATATTTGTTTGCTTAATCATCTGCAAAAGCACACACTTCTCAATGCCCGAAGGACTTAAATGGAGATGTTATTTTTGGGAAGAGATTAAATGTTTACACTGACCCTAATACATGCAAGTAAAATGGAACCATAACCATGTTAAAAAAACTACTACTGCCACAGGCTCCACATCATTTTTATTTTATTTATTTTCTCACACAGAGCTCTGTTTTGGCATGGGCACAATGGAAGCACAGAGAAGGAGAAATGCAATAAATCCTTTATAAAGTGTCAACAAAGTAGAGATGTTTGACGGGCCTCAGTTTCAGCAGTAGAAAATAAATCCCGAAGAGAGCTGCATTTTTTGGATGACTCAGAAACACGCATTCTGACTGCACATTTTCAACATCACCTGTGCAACCCATTGAAATGAGCAAGCCTCGGACAGGGATTACACCAGAGGATCTGGTTTGTAAATGTCAAGTTTAAGACGTGCTCAATTCAGAAATGGCTCCTGGAGGTGTGAGAAAAGCATGCATTTGTATCAGCAGCTGTAATGCAGTAGTGATAGGTCAATTTATACACGGAAGTCAGCCCTCCTTCCACAAAAGATACAAGGTCGTGCCCTGCATTTCATAAAGGAAACAAGCACAAGTGAATATATGTGTCAGGACTAAATGACATCAGATCAAAAGTTGTGATAAGATGAAGACCAAAGAGTCAAACTGCTGTGATAATTTACTTTAAAAGTCTTGATGTTTCAATTTTATAGACTTTATTGTCAGATTCTGACATCCTCTCGTCCACATGTTCATCCAGTTCAGTTGCTCATCCCCACTGCATGCTTGGCCCTCTACATCACAACTTTTCTCAGCTGCATGGCATGGCAATGAATGCACTACACACTGGCAACATTACTTTTAGTTTTGTAACCTCCATATAGTTATTATTGTAGGCATCTTCTGTTGTTTACCCACTCTATCTCCCTTTATCCTCTTCCTATACCCAGTCGGCCCAAATGAGACTGGTTTTGTTCCAGATTTCACCCTGTTTACACCTATGGACAATTTAGTGACCAATTAACCTAATCTCCAGTTGTTCATGTCTTTGGACTGTGGGAGGAAGCCGGAGTACCCAGAGAGAACCCACGCAGGCACAGGGAGAACATTCAAACTCCACACAGAAAGACCCCAGCCTCTGTCCCAACCGGGATTTGAACCCTGGCCTTCAGTACTATCCACTACATTGTAGTCACTCACATAGTGACTACATCGCCATGCTGTCGTTTTTGTGAATTTAAAAATGTTATTTATTTGACTCACAAAGCATGCTTGGTTGAAACACAAAGCTTAAAGGGAAAACATATATACCTAGAGTGATGCTGTAAAATATTACCTTAAATGGAATACATCTAGGAATATAGAAGAAAAATGCTCAATGAAAATATTATGAATATCTGGAAAAGGAAATGGCAACTAGATTTGATGGGCAAATATGAGAAAATTATGGGATGAAGA
Organism: Lagocephalus sceleratus; assembly: GCA_911728415.1. Classification (NCBI taxonomy): domain Eukaryota; kingdom Metazoa; phylum Chordata; class Actinopteri; order Tetraodontiformes; family Tetraodontidae; genus Lagocephalus; species Lagocephalus sceleratus. The sequence continues at coordinate 11,072,412 of CAJVRN010000036.1, read as the reverse complement.
AAGATTAATAAGCAAAAATGATAACAGGAGTGGCAGTGAGAGCCTGCACTGCCACTCCTGTGGGGGCTGAGTAAGCTGGAAAAAGAGAAAAAGGTGAGGACTAACGTAGAGCAACACCGAGTGACAAGATGATAAAGTGAGAAATAGGAAGTAATAGAAAAAAACAGGATGAGGAAATAAAGGCATGGAAGGGGGACAGGATTAGACAGAAAAAAAGAGAAGAGCAGAAATGCTGAGCTGATTCCCAGCTGATGGATTTGGTCCACAGCTTCAACACCTACACACGGTTTTGTATGAGCACACACATGCATGAGCTTTCTCTCTCTCACGCATCACATGTGAAGACAGGGAGAAATTAAGTGAAGCTGTTTCTACACCAAGAAGCCCATTTTATCTTCTATAGAACATCAATTCACACACAACAGGCTACAGGGCAGACGCGTGTGTGTGTGTGTGTGTGTGTGTGTTTGCGCGTGTTCTTCTGAGACTACTGATTATGCTGTTATCCACTAAGTGTTTCCTTGTCAAGGGGAATGGTTCAGTAACACTTTTCAACACATAATTCTGCAATTACTAAAATTAACCAACATTTTCACCAATGTTTGGCTTCATAATATAAAGCTAACTGGGAAAACAAGCAACCTGATATTTATAATCTATATTATTCAGATTGGGCACCACGTGGAGTGGTGATTAGCACTGTTGCCTCACAGCAAGAAGGCCTCAGGTTCAATTCCCAGTTGTTATGAAGGCTATGGTCTTTCTGTGTGGAGTTTTCATGTTCTCTCTGTGTCTGCATGGGTTCTCTCCGGGTAATCCAGCTTCCTCACACAGTCCGAAGCCATGAGGAACTGGGGTTTAGGTTAATTGGTCACTCTAAATTGTCCGTAAGTGTGAGTGGTTGTTTGTCTATTTGTCAGCCCTGCGACTGACTGTCGTCCAGTCCAGAGTGTAATCCCGCCTTCGCCCAATGTGCTGGGATAGGCTCCAGTCCCCCCACGACCCTCCGTGCAGGAATAAACAGAAGAAAACATTGGATGGATGGATGGATTATTCAGATTTCTTGACTGCTGTTGGAACAGCCTTTATCATGCAAAAGACAGGCAATAGTTATGCAGCAAAAATTGTGCATCTCTTAGTTAGTGACCAGGAAAAGATGGACGTTTCCTGTAAATAAGTGATAAAAGGTAGAAGTTTGCATGAAATGAGTAGAGCCAGTTTATATGCTTACATTATTGCTACAACAAAGGGGGTATTATTGTGAAGAGGATAGTGAACCAAGCAACAGCATCGTGGAATCATGCGTCCACCAACTCCATTAAAGAAAAACTGATGGACATCATCATGGAAAAGTGGGCTTCTACTGGACAACATTTCAAAACTGCTTCGTACTGAGTGCAACCATACAATACCAAAAAGACTCAAAGATTCATGAAAAAGGAAAGTGATGGATTCAGGATGGTTGTGTATGCTAACATTTTCCAGTGATGTATGTATATACATTGTCTGTGTAAAATAGTCTGTACATGTAAACTTTTTATTTCAAAAAGGCATTGATAACCATCAACTCTCCAGAACTGAACACAAGACTGATTAAAAACAGAATGACAAGAACATAATCTTTTACACAGCAATTTGAACTGAGAAATTTGGTAAAATGGAAAATGCAACAGATTTGTCTCCCACATCTGTGGTAAAACTCTCAGAATTTCCAATTCCATCTCACTTTATTCAACCAAGTGGATCTTTCAACCACCAATCACATCTCAGTAGAACTTCATAGACTATGAAACTGCCTCTGCACAAGAATGCCAGTTGAAACAAGGTGCTTAATGTGGGTTGTGGCCAACACCAATATCAGCCATGGTGGACTTACAACCAGGGGAGGTGTGAAGTGGGTGCCAATGGCTTTGAATGTGCTTGGCTTTTTTCTTTTGCAATAGCATTTTGGTAGAATGATACATTTTCAACCAAAGACACTAAAAGGCCATCATTTGCAGGTCTATGTGCAACAGATGATAACTTAAGAAAGCTGGGAACATAACAAATACACTACAATGCCATCATTTGCAGGTCTATGTGCAACAGATGATAACTTAAGAAAGCTGGGAACATAACAAATACACTACAATGCCATCATTTGCAGGTCTATGTGCAACAGATGATAACTTATGAAAGCTGGGCACATGAAAAATGTAACAGATTTGACCCCCTCATCTGTTGCATTACAATGCAAGGTCTTTTGGAATTTCCAACTCCATCTCACTTTCTTCATCCTAGTGGACATTTTATACTTTTCCTTAGACCACACCTTAAATCTACAACACATTCTTCACTGCATTCCTCAAAAACTTCTTTGGGAATAAAATAGTTGATGTGACTTACTGTCTGTGAAACTCATTCCTCAAATTTTCAACATTCTAATAATTCATTGAAAATCTTCACACTCCTTCAACTAAACACAGAACTGATTAAAAATGAGATGATAAGAAATTTATCTTTTACACAGTAATTGGAGTCCCCAAGGGGACTGTCAAAAATTGCCATAGCTGACTATATTGCAAGTCAGCCAGGCCGGGTATTGGGTAAAGTTTTCAACCAGCAATAATCACGTCTCAGTAGAACTTCATAGACTATGAAATTGCCTCTGCACAAGAATGCCAGTTGAAACAAGGTGCTTAATGTGGGTTGTGGCCAACACCAATATCAGCCATGGTGGACTTACAACCAGGGGAGGTGTGAAGTGGGTGCCAAAGGCTTTGAATGTGCTTGGCTTTTTTCTTTTGCAATAGCATTTTGGTAGAATGATACATTTTCAACCAAAGACACTAAAAGGCCATCATTTGCAGGTCTATGTGCAACAGATGATAACTTAAGAAAGCTGGGAACATAACAAATACTCTACAATGCCATCATTTGCAGGTCTATGTGCAACAGATGATAACTTATGAAAGCTGGGCACATGAAAAATGTAACAGATTTGACCCCCTCATCTGTTGCATTACAATGCAAGGTCTTTTGGAATTTCCAACTCCATCTCACTTTCTTCATCCTAGTGGACATTTTATACTTTTCCTTAGACCACACCTTAAATCTACAACACATTCTTCACTGCATTCCTCAAAAACTTCTTTGGGAATAAAATAGTTGATGTGACTCACTGTCTGTGAAACTCATTCCTCAAATTTTCAACATTCTAATAATTCATTGAAAATCCTCACACTCCAAACACTAAGCACAGGACTGATTAAAAACAAGATGACAAAAACATTGTCTTTTACAGAGTAATTGGAGTCCCCAAGGAGACTGTCAAAAATTGCCACAGCTGACTATATTGCAAGTCAGCCAGACCGGGTATTGGGTAAAGTTTTCAACCAGCAATAATCACGTCTCAGTAGAACTTCATAGACTATGAAACTGCCTCTGCACAAGAATGCCAGTTGAAACAAGGTGCTTAATGTGGGTTGTGGCCAACACCAATATCAGCCATGGTGGACTTACAACCAGGGGAGGTGTGAAGTGGGTGCCAATGGCTTTGAATGTGCTTGGCTTTTTTCTTTTGCAATAGCATTTTGGTAGAATGATACATTTTCAACCAAAGACACTAAAAGGCCATCATTTGCAGGTCTATGTGCAACAGATGATAACTTAAGAAAGCTGGGAACATAACAAATACACTACAATGCCATCATTTGCAGGTCTATGTGCAACAGATGATAACTTATGAAAGCTGGGCACATGAAAAATGTAACAGATTTTGACCCCCTCATCTGTTGCATTACAATGCAAGGTCTTTTGGAATTTCCAACTCCATCTCACTTTCTTCATCCTAGTGGACATTTTATACTTTTCCTTAGACCACACCTTAAATCTACAACACATTTCTTCACTGCATTCCTCAAAAACTTCTTTGGGAATAAAATAGTTGATGTGACTCACTGTCTGTGAAACTCATTCCTCAAATTTTCAACATTCTAATAATTCATTGAAAATCTTCACACTCCAAAAAATAAGCACAGGACTGATTAAAAACAAGATGACAAAAACATTATCTTTTACAGAGCAATTGGAGTCCCCAAGGAGACTGTCAAAAATTGCCACAGCTGACTATATTGCAAGTCAGCCAGGCTGGGCATTGGGTAAAGTTTTCAACCAGCAATAATCACGTCTCAGTAGAACTTCATAGACTATGAAATTGCCTCTGCACAAGAATGCCAGTTGAAACAAGGTGCTTAATCTGGGTTGTGGCCAACACCAATATCAGCCATGGTGGATTTACAACCAGGGGAGGTGTGAAGTGGGTGCCAATGGCTTTGAATGTGCTTGGCTTTTTTCTTTTGCAATAGCATTTTGGTAGAATGATACATTTTCATCCAAAGACACTAAAAGGCCATCATTTGCAGGTCTATGTGCAACAGATGATAACTTATAAAAGCTGGGCACATGAAAAATTTAACAGATTTGACCCCCACATCTGTTGCATTACAATGCAAGGACTTTTGGAATTTCCAATTCCATCTCACTTTTTTCATAGACCACGCCTTCAAATCCACAACACATTCTTTACTGCATTCCTCAAAAGCTTCTTTGGGAATAAAAGAGTTTATGTGATTTAGTGTCTGTGAAACACATTCTGCAAATCTTCACACACCTTCAACTAAACACAGAACTGATTAAAAATGAGATGACAAGAAATTTATCTTTTACACAGTAATTGGAGTCCCCAAGGGAACTGTCAAAAATTGCCACAGCTGACTATATTGCAAGTCAGCCAGGCCGGGTATTGGGTAAAGTTTTCAACCAGCAATAATCACGTCTCAGTAGAACTTCATAGACTATGAAACTGCCTCTGCACAAGAATGCCAGTTGAAACAAGGTGCTTAATGTGGGTTGTGGCCAACACCAATATCAGCCATGGTGGACTTACAACCAGGGGAGGTGTGAAGTGGGTGCCAAAGGCTTTGAATGTGCTTGGCTTTTTTCTTTTGCAATAGCATTTTGGTAGAATGATACATTTTCAACCAAAGACACTAAAAGGCCATCATTTGCAGGTCTATGTGCAACAGATGATAACTTAAGAAAGCTGGGAACATAACAAATACTCTACAATGCCATCATTTGCAGGTCTATGTGCAACAGATGATAACTTATGAAAGCTGGGCACATGAAAAATGTAACAGATTTGACCCCCTCATCTGTTGCATTACAATGCAAGGTCTTTTGGAATTTCCAACTCCATCTCACTTTCTTCATCCTAGTGGACATTTTATACTTTTCCTTAGACCACACCTTAAATCTACAACACATTCTTCACTGCATTCCTCAAAAACTTCTTTGGGAATAAAATAGTTGATGTGACTCACTGTCTGTGAAACTCATTCCTCAAATTTTCAACATTCTAATAATTCATTGAAAATCTTCACACTCCAAACACTAAGCACAGGACTGATTAAAAACAAGATGACAAAAACATTGTCTTTTACAGAGTAATTGGAGTCCCCAAGGAGACTGTCAAAAATTGCCACAGCTGACTATATTGCAAGTCAGCCAGACCGGGTATTGGGTAAAGTTTTCAACCAGCAATAATCACGTCTCAGTAGAACTTCATAGACTATGAAACTGCCTCTGCACAAGAATGCCAGTTGAAACAAGGTGCTTAATGTGGGTTGTGGCCAACACCAATATCAGCCATGGTGGACTTACAACCAGGGGAGGTGTGAAGTGGGTGCCAATGGCTTTGAATGTGCTTGGCTTTTTTCTTTTGCAATAGCATTTTGGTAGAATGATACATTTTCAACCAAAGACACTAAAAGGCCATCATTTGCAGGTCTATGTGCAACAGATGATAACTTAAGAAAGCTGGGAACATAACAAATACACTACAATGCCATCATTTGCAGGTCTATGTGCAACAGATGATAACTTATGAAAGCTGGGCACATGAAAAATGTAACAGATTTGACCCCCTCATCTGTTGCATTACAATGCAAGGTCTTTTGGAATTTCCAACTCCATCTCACTTTCTTCATCCTAGTGGACATTTTATACTTTTCCTTAGACCACACCTTAAATCTACAACACATTCTTCACTGCATTCCTCAAAAACTTCTTTGGGAATAAAATAGTTGATGTGACTCACTGTCTGTGAAACTCATTCCTCAAATTTTCAACATTCTAATAATTCATTGAAAATCTTCACACTCCAAAAAATAAGCACAGGACTGATTAAAAACAAGATGACAAAAACATTATCTTTTACAGAGCAATTGGAGTCCCCAAGGAGACTGTCAAAAATTGCCACAGCTGACTATATTGCAAGTCAGCCAGGCTGGGCATTGGGTAAAGTTTTCAACCAGCAATAATCACGTCTCAGTAGAACTTCATAGACTATGAAATTGCCTCTGCACAAGAATGCCAGTTGAAACAAGGTGCTTAATCTGGGTTGTGGCCAACACCAATATCAGCCATGGTGGATTTACAACCAGGGGAGGTGTGAAGTGGGTGCCAATGGCTTTGAATGTGCTTGGCTTTTTTCTTTTGCAATAGCATTTTGGTAGAATGATACATTTTCATCCAAAGACACTAAAAGGCCATCATTTGCAGGTCTATGTGCAACAGATGATAACTTATAAAAGCTGGGCACATGAAAAATTTAACAGATTTGACCCCCACATCTGTTGCATTACAATGCAAGGACTTTTGGAATTTCCAATTCCATCTCACTTTTTTCATAGACCACGCCTTCAAATCCACAACACATTCTTTACTGCATTCCTCAAAAGCTTCTTTGGGAATAAAAGAGTTTATGTGATTTAGTGTCTGTGAAACACATTCTGCAAATCTTCACACACCTTCAACTAAACACAGAACTGATTAAAAATGAGATGACAAGAAATTTATCTTTTACACAGTAATTGGAGTCCCCAAGGGAACTGTCAAAAATTGCCACAGCTGACTATATTGCAAGTCAGCCAGGCCGGGTATTGGGTAAAGTTTTCAACCAGCAATAATCACGTCTCAGTAGAACTTCATAGACTATGAAACTGCCTCTGCACAAGAATGCCAGTTGAAACAAGGTGCTTAATGTGGGTTGTGGCCAACACCAATATCAGCCATGGTGGACTTACAACCAGGGGAGGTGTGAAGTGGGTGCCAAAGGCTTTGAATGTGCTTGGCTTTTTTCTTTTGCAATAGCATTTTGGTAGAATGATACATTTTCAACCAAAGACACTAAAAGGCCATCATTTGCAGGTCTATGTGCAACAGATGATAACTTAAGAAAGCTGGGAACATAACAAATACTCTACAATGCCATCATTTGCAGGTCTATGTGCAACAGATGATAACTTATGAAAGCTGGGCACATGAAAAATGTAACAGATTTGACCCCCTCATCTGTTGCATTACAATGCAAGGTCTTTTGGAATTTCCAACTCCATCTCACTTTCTTCATCCTAGTGGACATTTTATACTTTTCCTTAGACCACACCTTAAATCTACAACACATTCTTCACTGCATTCCTCAAAAACTTCTTTGGGAATAAAATAGTTGATGTGACTCACTGTCTGTGAAACTCATTCCTCAAATTTTCAACATTCTAATAATTCATTGAAAATCTTCACACTCCAAACACTAAGCACAGGACTGATTAAAAACAAGATGACAAAAACATTGTCTTTTACAGAGTAATTGGAGTCCCCAAGGAGACTGTCAAAAATTGCCACAGCTGACTATATTGCAAGTCAGCCAGACCGGGTATTGGGTAAAGTTTTCAACCAGCAATAATCACGTCTCAGTAGAACTTCATAGACTATGAAACTGCCTCTGCACAAGAATGCCAGTTGAAACAAGGTGCTTAATGTGGGTTGTGGCCAACACCAATATCAGCCATGGTGGACTTACAACCAGGGGAGGTGTGAAGTGGGTGCCAATGGCTTTGAATGTGCTTGGCTTTTTCTTTTGCAATAGCATTTTGGTAGAATGATACATTTTCAACCAAAGACACTAAAAGGCCATCATTTGCAGGTCTATGTGCAACAGATGATAACTTAAGAAAGCTGGGAACATAACAAATACACTACAATGCCATCATTTGCAGGTCTATGTGCAACAGATGATAACTTATGAAAGCTGGGCACATGAAAAATGTAACAGATTTGACCCCCTCATCTGTTGCATTACAATGCAAGGTCTTTTGGAATTTCCAACTCCATCTCACTTTCTTCATCCTAGTGGACATTTTATACTTTTCCTTAGACCACACCTTAAATCTACAACACATTCTTCACTGCATTCCTCAAAAACTTCTTTGGGAATAAAATAGTTGATGTGACTCACTGTCTGTGAAACTCATTCCTCAAATTTTCAACATTCTAATAATTCATTGAAAATCTTCACACTCCAAAAATTAAGCACAGGACTGATTAAAAACAAGATGACAAAAACATTATCGTTTACAGAGTAATTGGAGTCCCCAAGGAGACTGTCAAAAATTGCCACAGCTGACTATATTGCAAGTCAGCCAGGCTGGGTATTGGGTAAAGTTTTCAACCAGCAATAATCACGTCTCAGTAGAACTTCATAGACTATAAAACTGCCTCTGCACAAGAATGCCAGTTGAAACAAGGTGCTTAATCTGGGTTGTGGCCAACACCAATATCAGCCATGGTGGATTTACAACCAGGGGAGGTGTGAAGTGGGTGCCAATGGCTTTGAATGTGCTTGGCTTTTTTCTTTTGCAATAGCATTTTGGTAGAATGATACATTTTCATCCAAAGACACTAAAAGGCCATCATTTGCAGGTCTATGTGCAACAGATGATAACTTATAAAAGCTGGGCACATGAAAAATTTAACAGATTTGACCCCCACATCTGTTGCATTACAATGCAAGGACTTTTGGAATTTCCAATTCCATCTCACTTTTTTCATAGACCACGCCTTCAAATCCACAACACATTCTTTACTGCATTCCTCAAAAGCTTCTTTGGGAATAAAAGAGTTTATGTGATTTAGTGTCTGTGAAACACATTCTGCAAATCTTCACACACCTTCAACTAAACACAGAACTGATTAAAAATGAGATGACAAGAAATGTATCTTTTACACAGTAATTGGAGTCCCCAAGGGAACTGTCAAAAATTGCCACAGCTGACTATATTGCAAGTCAGCCAGGCCGGGTATTGGGTAAAGTTTTCAACCAGCAATAATCACGTCTCAGTAGAACTTCATAGACTATGAAACTGCCTCTGCACAAGAATGCCAGTTGAAACAAGGTGCTTAATGTGGGTTGTGGCCAACACCAATATCAGCCATGGTGGACTTACAACCAGGGAGGTGTGAAGTGGGTGCCAAAGGCTTTGAATGTGCTTGGCTTTTTTTTTTTTGCAATAGCATTTTGGTAGAATGATACATTTTCAACCAAAGACACTAAAAGGCCATCATTTGCAGGTCTATGTGCAACAGATGATAACTTAAGAAAGCTGGGAACATAACAAATACTCTACAATGCCATCATTTGCAGGTCTATGTGCAACAGATGATAACTTATGAAAGCTGGGCACATGAAAAATGTAACAGATTTGACCCCCTCATCTGTTGCATTACAATGCAAGGTCTTTTGGAATTTCCAACTCCATCTCACTTTCTTCATCCTAGTGGACATTTTATACTTTTCCTTAGACCACACCTTAAATCTACAACACATTCTTCACTGCATTCCTCAAAAACTTCTTTGGGAATAAAATAGTTGATGTGACTCACTGTCTGTGAAACTCATTCCTCAAATTTTCAACATTCTAATAATTCATTGAAAATCTTCACACTCCAAACACTAAGCACAGGACTGATTAAAAACAAGATGACAAAAACATTGTCTTTTACAGAGTAATTGGAGTCCCCAAGGAGACTAGTCAGCCAGGCTGGGCATTGGGTAAAGTTTTCAACCAGCAATAATCACGTCTCAGTAGAACTTCATAGACTATGAAATTGCGTCTGCACAAGAATGCCAGTTGAAACAAGGTGCTTAATCTGGGTTGTGGCCAACACCAATATCAGCCATGGTGGATTTACAACCAGGGGAGGTGTGAAGTGGGTGCCAAAGGCTTTGAATGTGCTTGTCTTTTTTCTTTTGCAATAGCATTTTGGTAGAATGATACATTTTCATCCAAAGACACTAAAAGGCCATCATTTGCAGGTCTATGTGCAACAGATGATAACTTATAAAAGCTGGGCACATGAAAAATGTAACAGATTTGACCCCCGCATCTGTTGCATTACAATGCAAGGACTTTTGGAATTTCCAATTCCATCTCACTTTTTTCATAGACCACGCCTTCGAATCCACAACACATTCTTTACTGCATTCCTCAAAAGCTTCTTTGGGAATAAAAGAGTTTATGTGATTTAGTGTCTGTGAAACACATTCTGCAAATCTTCACACACCTTCAACTAAACACAGAACTGATTAAAAATGAGATGACAAGAAATGTATCTTTTACACAGTAATTGGAGTCCCCAAGGAGACTGTCAAAAATTGCCACAGCTGACTATATTGCAAGTCAGCCAGGCCGGGTATTGGGTAAAGTTTTCAACCAGCAATAATCACGTCTCAGTAGAACTTCATAGACTATGAAACTGCCTCTGCACAAGAATGCCAGTTGAAACAAGGTGCTTAATCTGGGTTGTGGCCAACACCAATATCAGCCATGGTGGACTTACAACCAGGGGAGGTGTGAAGTGGGTGCCAATGGCTTTGAATGTGCTTGGCTTTTTTCTTTTGCAATAGCATTTTGGTAGAATGATACATTTTCAACCAAAGACACTAAAAGGCCATCATTTGCAGGTCTATGTGCAACAGATGATAACTTAAGAAAGCTGGGAACATAACAAATACACTACAATGCCATCATTTGCAGGTCTATGTGCAACAGATGATAACTTATGAAAGCTGGGCACATGAAAAGTGTAACAGATTTGACCCCCTCATCTGTTGCATTACAATGCAAGGTCTTTTGGAATTTCCAACTCCATCTCACTTTCTTCATCCTAGTGGACATTTTATACTTTTCCTTAGACCACACCTTAAATCTACAACACATTCTTCACTGCATTCCTCAAAAACTTCTTTGGGAATAAAATAGTTGATGTGACTCACTGTCTGTGAAACTCATTCCTCAAATTTTCAACATTCTAATAATTCATTGAAAATCTTCACACTCCAAAAATTAAGCACAGGACTGATTAAAAACAAGATGACAAAAACATTATCGTTTACAGAGTAATTGGAGTCCCCAAGGAGACTGTCAAAAATTGCCACAGCTGACTATATTGCAAGTCAGCCAGGCTGGGTATTGGGTAAAGTTTTCAACCAGCAATAATCACGTCTCAGTAGAACTTCATAGACTATAAAACTGCCTCTGTCTGTGAAACACATTCTGCAAATTTTGAAAGTCTTCACACACCTTGAACTAAACACAGTACTGATTAAAAAGAAGATGCTTCATTGGGATTAAAACACTTATTTTGTCTGGGTGAGTGTGAAATAATTTCTTCCAATTTTCACCCTTTCTATAAATTATTGAAGGCCTTTAACTGTCTCAGATTAAACAAAAGATCACAATTAAAAACAAGATCACAAGATTGTGTAATTAGTAATTCTTGTCATTTATTTTCCACTTTCAATTCAGTTTTGGTATTTCCTGCTCACACACTGGTATATCTTCTCTCAGGACAGTTTTATTGACAATTTTTCAGAAATAATGATTTGTTATATACAGGTTTTTTTAGTAATAATATATATGAAATGAATAAAACTCAAATGTAAATATACATACATAAATATAAAGTGTAATGGACATTTTTGTGTATATGTCTATGTACATGTACAGTATATATCTAGACTTGTTTGTATATATGAAGAAATACAGGGACTCGTGAATGTCAGAACCAATGTGATGTCCATAAGACATTAACGATCCATGAGCAAATATAAAAAACACAGCTCCAAATGATGAACTTTTCAGTGAATGCCTCAAACAGCAGAAATCATCAGATGAAGGTGAAGGTGAACAACTTGGAAGGATAGATAGTGTATGGAAACATATGTATCCAGTCCGTATCAGAAGTACCCAAATCCCAATGGGACACACCACCAAGGTGATTGAGAAAAACAGGGCTAAGGTCCTGTGGGACTTCAGACTCCAGATTGACAAACGACTGCTGGCTAACCATCCAGACATAGTGATGATCAACAAACTGTAGAAGAGGGCAGTAATAGTAGATGTGGCGTACCTGTGACAGCAACATAAGGAACAAGGAATACAAAAAGACACAGCACTACCAAGGTTTGAAGGAACAACTACAAGAGATGTGGAAGATCAAAACCTAGGTAATCCCCATGTTGATAGGGCCAGTGGGGGCTGTGCCTCGAAAACTGGGAGAGTGGCTACAACACATTCCAGGATCAACATCCCAAGCCTCAATCCAGATGAGTGCAGTCCTAGGAACAGCTATGGTACTGTGCAGAATCCTCAAACTTCCAGGCCTCTGGTAAAGGACTTGATCTTGAGGAAGACAAAACCCCCAGAGCATGCAAGGGATACCTTTTTATATACAACAACAACTGATATCATACACTGCTTCAAATGGGAAAAGAATGCTTTCTGGGGCAACAAAAAAACTGAAAATGGCACCAAAAGAGCAAAAGCTGAAACTGAGGGAAGCATAAGGACATCGTCAGCACATCAGAGAAGCCTCTTCAAAAAAAAACCCAAACAAGATGATGCTATGAAAGAAGTAATGGACCTGAATGAGTGATGGAATGTTGTAATACATTACTAACACCAGGAAAGGAGATAATTCAAATTAATAGAGAGATGGATCACGAAGAAATACCAAGAAAAAAACATGGTGAAATTGCAAAAAAAAAACATTTATTGTAAAAATTAATGGACAGAAACAGGCACAGATGCACATACAGAGAAATTAAAGGGATTAGACTGCTCATTCACCCTTAAGTCTCTAATCACCTCCTCCCACAGTGGATTGGGTTTCCATGGCAATGTTTACATGACCTCATATCATTCATAAGCCAAAACAGGCATGGCCCACATTATGTTAAATCCCCAGTTTACCTGCCATAAGCCCTCGCAGACAAACACTCAGCAGCCTGCAATCTGGGAAATGACAGGGATTATAGGCTTCTTATTGATGTGGAGACGACCCTTGATTCCTTTAGAATGAAGAATCAAAAAATCCTGTTTGGTCGGTTAACACAGATAACTTGTTAATTGCGTGTTATGTCAATGTTATGGTGTGTGTCTGTGTTTATGTGTGTGTGTTTCTCTGTGTGTGCATGTGTGTGTGTGTCTGTTTGTGCATGCTTTCTTTTTAATTGTTTTCACTGCACACCAACAGTGTGCCAAAAAAAACAATTAACATTATATGTGTCTTATAGTCAATGATGAGATTAGGAGACCTGAAATTTGAATGATCTTTTTAAAAAATGAAATGATCTTAAGCCTCGGGCTCTGCCTAAGGGAATACCAACATGAACAATAAATAAAAAGAAATAAGATATATTGTGCTGATCTAGAATTTCTCGTGCATATGTGCGGGATACAAGACATTAATATTCATGTGTTGCTGTTTGCGCGAATGTGAACGTTTAAATCAAAGTTGTATATGTAAATGACGAAGCCATCATCTGAACTGAAGTGGGTCAGCACTGACCTCAGATCAAATTAAGAGAATGAAGTACACCAAAGAGATCACTGAGCTCTCAGGTCAAACAAGACATGGACTTGATTCGTTTTCCTAATGCTTAAACTTAATTGCAGAACAAAGGTCATTTGTCTGTAGCCGTAAATATTGGAAAGAAAAATTGAAGGTGTGTTGTTTTTCATTTGTATTTTAACACCTCCTTCAAAAAATGTTTTTAATTCAGCGAAAGGATGAAGGCAGCAAGAGAAGAATATCTACACGTCTGTTCAGACGTGCACCAGACATCAGAGGTGATATGTTCACAAATGGAAACGCTATCAAGGGTTTGAGCAAGAACTGGGAAATGGAAAAACACTCATTGGCACTTGTTTATGGATCATTCTCTCAACATCACCCAGAACCGCGGGACTGTTCATCAGCCCAAACTGGCAACCTTCTCAGATCTCTTCATCTCTCTGGTTAAATGAGATCCCATAATAAATATCACTATGTTCTTGATCATGCCTGGCTAAGTCAACGACACATCCATTCACTGCTGTATGTGCCTCAGACACAAGACACAAAGTGTGCATCCGTAAGTCAGATGCAACTGTGGCAGTATATGCTTATTATACCACAGTTGAGAACCAATCCTAAAGTTTGAATTCACCTTTAAATCTTATAAAATGCAACTATTCCTAGTTAATTCAAAGTGATGCAAATGCCTGCATGAACTGGGATAAATGTATTGACTTGTATGTTTGTGTGTACCATTAAAAATAACTTCCCATTACACTTGAGGATCAAGTTCTTAATATAAGCTACTGGCACCATGAAGTGTATTGAGCTTATACATGTGAAGTATTCCATAACCTCTCTAACACAAAGTTTGATTCATTCATTGAAATGCTGTAGGCAGTCAGCTGTGCACGCTTCGCCGTGCTTCTGAATCAGTCTTTTCAGACCCCCTGCAGTGGGAGGAAAATTACTTCAACAATGAAAGCTGATGATTATTGTTTGTTTACACATGGTCCTGGAATAATGTTTCTGGTAATGGAGTTGAAACTACACATGTTTAATTGAGTTTCAAACTTGCAATTTGCTCTGAATGAAAATGTTTCTCGAAATGTGAAAATGTCTGAAAAGGTCAACTCATTTGTTTGAGCAGTGTTAATATACATGTTATTAGGAGGCAAACAAACACTTATATTTATGGGATAACCTGCAAGCTACAATAAATAAAGCTGTGTTTTTCTCCAGGAATTATTGATGCATATACTATATTTAAACTTTCACAATCATACAGTTTACATGTAAAGAAACTGCTTAAACCTAAAACCTAAAAACCTAAAAAAAACTAATTTAAACAAGAAAAATCTTGCAACAGCTCATCCATTTAATAATTTTGTTTAATTTAGAACTTTTAATGCAAAAAGCACATTTAGATGAAAAGATAAATTTACATGATAATTGTAGTCTAGAGTCTCTAAAACCAGTGTAACAGCCTCAGACTAGGTGAAATTATACAATCTAACACTGTGAAAATGTTTTGAAAGGTTTAGAAACAGCAGCAGTGCAGAAAATGCACTTGTAACCTGGCACTGGATTCACTGGTCATATTGTTCACAATGTTTACTCCCATTTAAAAAGATAAATATGTTTGGGAATTTTGCCGCGCTTTGCTTGATTCTGAAACTTGGAACTACCAAAAGACAATACGTCCTAATAGAATATGTTTACATGGCTAAGAAAAGTTGATTTCGTGTAGGTTTATTATAGGCTGTCATCGCTGTCACTGGTGGCTGGTGATGGAGAATGACTGACGACAGCAGCTGCAGGAAGCAACTGGTGTGGATAGCAAAGACAAATAAATAATCCCTTTGTGAAAAGGTCACCACCGAATAGGCGCACAATTGCTGCTGGACCGAGTGTTTGTTTTGGCAGAACGGTTGGCATCGACTGACGGACCAGCTGATGAGATCCGGCACAAGCATGAGCTGCAAGTCCAGCCGCCACAGTCTGCAAGCAGCCTCTCACAAACGGAACCCCAAATATTAAAATGACACGACACCCTCGGGTTGTCGGCACATCGCTTGTTGCAAATTTATTGCTGAACCATACGAAGTGAATGCAGTTTCAGATGGAACCAGACGGGCGCATACACACTCGAGGTACCTCCTCATGGCTGAGAGATTTCATGTGGCACGGATAGACAGAGCGAGGCGTGCTCTGAATAAGGATGCTGCCACGTTGCTCTAAAGGGGCAGCTACAGAGATGCAAAGAGAGGGGAAGCGAAAGATCAAGTGACAAGAATATAAATTTGGCCAACACTCGGAGTCCATCGCTGCGAGCCAGATATCATAAACCGATTAATGGGAAATGATGGAGAGTGAGGCCGGGGAAGAAAGCGGAGGGTGTACAAACTGATTGAGGGGATGGAGGACAGAGGAAGTCGTGAAGACGACAAAGACAAATTAAATCACAATCGAATCTAAATGAACTAAGAAGTGGACTGCCAGAGCAGAACAAAGGGGTGAGTTTGTCTTTAAGAGACGAATGGAGGAATGACAGACGCAGACGTAAAGAAATACTAGAAGCAGAGCACAGGGTGGATGCAATTAAATAAGTTGGAGCGCAGAACCTTCAGTGGTACGGAGGAGGGTTACATATGGCTAATTAGAGGCAATGGGCCTGCTGTCAAACACTAATATGTTTGTGATGGGGATAATGATGGCTAATTACACTTGCTCCAAATATGGATACAGTGAATGTCGGCAATACAAATCGGGTTAAAAATGTTTATGCGGCAGTGGATAAAGTACATGCTAGGCTGTCTTTTTTATTTCTCAGCGTGCGCAGGCGAGAATGTGGAGATTTCACAAGGATTTATTAGGGGCAGAATGGAGACTCACGGTTAATGGACGTGCAGGTGTTCTGGAGAATCTCTCATCTAGCACCATGAGGTAGATTGATGCTGCTGAAGACTTGAAGCTGGAAATGCAGACAAAGTCGTGCGTTGCAAATCCAATTTAGATGCGTGTTTGAGGCAGTGCTGAATGCTGCACTGGGACCAGAAAAGAGCGTTGGTCCCTTTATGTGAACAAACGGGTGAGGTATGTGGACATCCTCTGGCAGAAGGCATGATGTATCTGACCAGCTGCTCCCTCAGGGACTGTTTTATTAGTAAAAGAATATACCAACAATTCAAGGAAGCCAAATATGAGACTGTGAATCTATCTGTATCTATACAGCAATTTTCATTAAAAATGTATTTTATTATGAATAACTTTGGATCCTTTATATGAAAGAGGTGCCAGGAGACTGATTATTCAGTTTGAAAGATATAGACAGAAATAATAAGCATTCTGGACATTTCATTACTGTCTGTGACTTTTATACAGACATATATACACATATACTTTTTTTGGAGCAGTAGAGGCCTACAGCCTATTCAGATTTACAAATAGGAAGGACAAATGTGTCTCTCATAACTCTTTTCTAAAGGAAGCAGCAATGTGACAAATGTAAAAGAAGACCAAATATTTCCTCTTGGGTGGGTGCTCAAGCTCAGCACTGACACTATTTGAGTAGAGCAGATAATTATGATCTTTTCAATGGCCCACTAACTGCAGCACGTATCCAAATTGTCTCCCAAGTGCCTCAAAAAAGAAAGCAGGTGGGCACAGGGTCTGTGCATCACTCATATTGCACTAATTCAAGAAACAAAGACTGCCACTTCGAGCAAAAATAACCCTTCATTCGTGTGATTATGAAGAATGTTCATTGGTGTTGTTTCTAGGTAACAGTCTGTTCAGTTAAATCCACACATGAGAAACTGAAGGACCATCAACACTGATGGATGATGGATGGATGGATGGATGGATGATGAGAGCAGCACTGATGAATGGAGGGATGGATGGATGGATGGATGATGGGTGGATGGATGGACAATGACAGGGTGATGCTGTGACACGTTCAGCCCAGAGTGGAGCTGAGCAGCGACGCTTCATTACGGAGCCCACCCTCGGTGCAGATGCATTCATTTCTGGGTTGGTGGGTAAACTGTGTGTGTGTGTGTGTGTGTGTGTGTGTGTGTGTGTGTGTGTGTGTGTGTGTGCGCGTGTGTGTGTGTGTGTGTGTGTGTGTGTGTGTGTGTGTGTGTGTGTGTTTGTGCGCGCGTAAATGCCAGCGGCATCAATCAGACTGAAGTTCAGACTCATCAGCTGACCTTTAGGCCCTCATCAACCTCTTTGTCTGTTTCTGTTACTTCTTGCTCACCTCTTTTGCTCACTCTCATTTTTGCCATCTGTTCTTTGTCTTTCCATGCCTGTTGCTTTATCGTCTCTAATACCGTCTCAATATCACATATATGTGTTACGATAGAGAAAACTCCTTTTCTGTCAGTATAAAAGACTTACAACAGTTGATTAGATCCAGCTTCATCACCACTGAAGTTGTCCCACTAACATGTTAAGTCTTGTCAACCAACACTCGTGCACTTTTCCATCCATCCATTTTCTATCACTTCTGCCAAGGGGTCACGGAGAGGGCTGGAGCCTCTCCCAGCTGCCCTCCAAATCTAAAGTTGCAGACAAACAACTGTTCACACTCGTATGTACAGCAAAGGTTAATTTGATTCACCTATCCCCCAAATACAGTGCGCTGTCGGAGGAACCCACGAGGTACAGGGAGATTGTCCACTCTGCACAGAAAAGCCCGTCCACCAGGGGTTTCAAACCCAGAACCTTCTTGCTGTGAGGCTACAGTGCTAACCAAAGGTTTCCACTTGATTCTATTTTATGTTTTGTATCCAGAGGCTTTTATTAACCTTGAAATGTTAATGGATAATCACATCTAGGTTTTTATTCAGCTGTTCTATATGGTTCCTGATCCTTTGATCTAACTGACATCATAGATGCAAGTATGTGTATTTTTTTCAAACCCTTAAAGACTCCTTTAGCGTGAATTCAGTCCATCTCAGTTTGCAAAGTGCCTTCCAGCTTTGTAAAGTGATTATTGGCCCCGGCCTTCATCTGACTCCCGCTTTGCTTTTTCTCATTGATTCAGACTGTTTGGGCTGACGGCATCAGATGGAGAGATGGCGGCGTGATATGGATGAGTAGTGGACATATTCCTCCTGTGGTCTCAACGGGCCAAGTATTTCCTGGAAGCAGAACATTACAAAGAGCGCATCCCGGCAATCTCACTTTACGCAAACCCTTCATTGATCAGGCTCTGCAGCACTTTAGGTTGCACCTCCCTTTGCAAGTGTCTCTCTGTATCCAGAATTGATGATTCCATTCAATTTAGCTGAGCCTGTTTATAAACGTGCATGGTGGTGAACTGAGGGATGGAGAGATGGTGCACTCGTATGAACATATTCAATAAAAGCTATTGATTCAGCAGTCACACTGTGGTGCTCAATGATATGATGTATCATTAGTTCAGTACTGTAGCTGGTATGATGTAATGACTTATAAAATATTTAAAATATCTTATATCTCACAATATCTCAGAATGTACTTTTAATGTTAATTTATCATTAGCTCTATACATAAATGTTGAAAATGTGCATTTAAATGTCTATTACATTATGTTATTGAACTCGCAAAGTAACTTTTACAAGTTGCTTAAATCTGATAATGATGATGTCAAATGATCCAGTTAAAAGCTTCAAACTGTTAATGTCAAATCAGGATGTTGCTGAAATTTCGGCTTTTTATCTTTTAAGTCTGGATTGTGAGATGTTTGCACACATCCGCTGGTAGCTGTTCTTTATACTGTTTCCCTCTAATTACTTCTTTCCTTCGGCGGTCTCATTTAACACAATGGTTTCTTTTTTTAGCTTCATTTCAAGTAAAAGCGAGATTGCGTTCTGAAGTCGAGACAGAAGAAAAATAGTTTGAGTTTGATTGGACATTTTGAGCTTTAATTGCAAACTCTTTAGATCAGGACTTGCGAACCTCTTCATTCAGCATTCTCTAAGGAATAGCATGCACACTGTTCATCAACACCTGGCTCTTAATTATTGGCTGATTTTGAAGTTTGCGTTAGTGAACCTAAATGTTCCTCAGACTACCTCAGGTAGGAGAAGCTTTACGTTTGCCTTGCATGGCCCAAAGCTGCTCCTTCAGCAAGACTCAGACAGCCAAGGGAGTATTGCTTCCATAGGTCCTTCAGACACCGTCAGACTGTTCAAAGCTGCACTATATTTCTGTCATATCATATCACAGTAGGACTAATGTTTTACTGGTGCCCTACTTATGTACTTCACACTTCACCACTGCATATCTAACTGGATGAGGCTGTGTGTGTGTGTGTGTATGTATATATAATTTTCTCTTATCATTGCTATTTATTTACATTGCTATATACTATTTATTATTTATTGTACATATAGGTTCTATTAAATGTCCCTTTGTGCTTAAATGTCTCTCTGTTTGAGCTACTGTAACAATGAAAGGTATCAATAAAGAATCATGTGTTCTGTAGCCGACCAGTGATGCAAGGAATAAAAGAGACAAAACACATCCCAGGAATAGTTGTTAGGTGTGTGCAATGAGATCTCCATGACTCACTTGCATATTGGTAATTACAATTCTGCCCCACCATCAATAACAAAGGCAGCGTGTACTTCATTTAGCACAAACACAGCGTATGGATTCCAACTTTGGATCCTGCCAATTCAACACTTAGCACTGTGTTTTGTGCACTCGTTCAATGCAGCGTGAACAAAAGGAACAATTTGAGAGAGAGAGAGAAAGAGAGAGAGAGGTAGGGTAAGCAGGTGGTGATGGATGAAACCAGAGGATGAGAGGGGAGGAAATGGAAACAAAACAAATCACGCAAGACTGAAAGAGACAATAAAAAAACAGCGCATGTTCCTCAGTGTCACACATGCCTGCACCCCTAAAGAGTCCCAAAATCACTACAAGGTCTGCCTAAATTATGAACTAGACCTGGGAAAGACGTTCCTGACAAACAGGCAAGTGCATTATGCAGATAAGAGAAGAGAAAGAACAGTTACGTAACAACAAAATATCATGGCCAACCTGATTACAACCTGACCTTTTCCCATATAAACAAGCTGGGGCACAAATAGGACGGATCGGCTGCATGCGGCCTGAGAACGAGTTCAGGGGCAAAAAATGACTTCTGACAGCTCAAAAAAATGGAATTCAATCCAGCCCTATCCAGCCCAAATTGGTCCTGTGTTACTGCTACATTGTTCTAGTGTGGACACAAGGTAAGGCCAGGGATGTCTCCAGTGTTAATGAGACCCCGTGACACATCTTTTTCATGTTGTGCTGATTTTCTCACTGCTTCTTTGACCTGCTTTTTCCATCTGAATTTAGCTCACGCCATCTATTAAATGCCATCGAATGCTAGTGTTACATGAAAGACCAGGAGGAGTGAAATTGTGCTGCATATGTCCTCTGCAGTGCAGCGGTTCACTTCAAATCTCTAAAGAAAAGTTCTCACGCAAGCTGACGGGAGGGATGGAAAAAGACCCCATAAAGTGTTTCTATCACATGCTCGGTTACAAATCTCTGCAGGGAACGTTTACCAGACACAGGCGCATGAAGAGTGCTTGATAAGCAACAAATATCTCCAGGAAGAGGCGAAAAAGCCGGAAGAAAACTGGATGAAGAAACAAATCGACAGAGAAGATGAAAAGAAACATAAGGAGGAGAATGAATAAAGAGTGAGGGGAAGAAATTGATTGTTGTGTTCAGCAGCAGCAGGTTCACTTATCCTCCCTTCTTTCCTCCTCAGCTCTGTCTCCATCAACCAATCATTGGGGCCCGTTGAGGATGAGTTTGCCATCTTCTCGGTACCGCCTCAACAGAAAATCAAACATGAGTTTCATAAGCCCCTGCCTTATAAACTGGGACTAGACACTAAATTCTTTTACCACAGTATTCCACATGATTTTCCAGCTTTTCTGACACTTATGAACCTCTCGTAAGTGATTCACTCTGGAGCCGTGACCCCCTCAGGTATTAAGAAGACTCAGGTCAGTTTCAGTCATCTCCCTGAAGGTTCAGCCTGTGTGCCTTTTTAAACGGGTCCCTCCCAGGGTCCTGCTATGTACCCCGCAAAAGGGCCTTCTTGTCTAAATACAGCTTCATCCCTTCAAAGATTTCCCTGAGGGCTTCACCAATGCAGTTCTTATTGAACTCCATCACAGCCAGTGTAAAATACTCCATCCCTCTAAAACTCTTTTGGGCTGCTCGTGGATCAGGCACACATTCTTTCTCAGGCCTGGGATTTGGCTTTCCTGATACTTTTTTCCTTTAGTTTTTGTATATGTGTGTGTGTGTGTGTGTGTGTGTGTGTGTGTGTGTGTGTGTGCGTGTGTGTGTACAGAGAGAGAGAGAGAGAAAGAGAGATCTTGATTCCATAAAACCAGCAGCCTGTCACAAACTACGCTGCAACATGTACAGTGATATATTCCTAAACCTTCCTCACAAAACTGAGAGTTCTCATGATGAATAAAGCCCAGCAGTGAAATATAAAACTCCTGGCAGGCAGCAGACATGTGTTTAATGAACTCAGCAGTGAGGTTTATACACTATGATGAGCAATAAAACAGAAATGGCGTCCCATAAAAGACCTTTCATCAAAACTGACAGACAGATTATATAGAAATGTAAAACTGTGTGAATCACTGGAGTTCGCAGACATTCACAGCTTCGTGTGACTGAGTGTTGGATGAGAACATTTATGCCACATATACACTCCAACACAACTTGACATAATATTCTGTCTATTAAGTTGCCAAAAAAGGTCGTAAATATAGTTGGCAAGTGCTCACAAAGACTTAAAGGGGACATATTATGAAAAACTCACTTTTTTTAGTGCTTTAGTCCATATATTTGTGCCTCCCACCCTGTAAATATCAGTTTTGACAACTTATTCAATGTCAACAATGTTAAGTAAACTGCTGTATTCTGTAAATGTGTCTCTAAACAAATGTTTTCACTTCCACCCTACTGTTATATAACAGTTGAGCTGATTTGAATAATCCCGCCCTCGTGTTGGATATCTCTTCCTACACAACTACAGCTACCTGTGTAGGGATCCTCCTCCAGGAAGCCGTCTCATCCCCCAACAGAAGAGATAAGAAGAAGAGGCAAAGAGCATCTGTGGGCAGAGAAAAGAGCTCATCAGGATTTAGAGGGAAAGGGAGTCAAAATGGCCTTTCTGAGCAGGGCTGTGAAACTGATGTGTTTAGAGTCCAACTGTTCTCCATTACTCCTTTAACCTTCAGAAAGGAAGTATAACACGTCCCCTTTAAATGCTCATGCTCATGCACAGTGTGTGATCCAGCACAGCTCCACGATGCTCATAATGACTAGAGCAACACTCAGAGAGCTCAGAGCTCCACCAAACAGTTCATTCCCCCACATATTGTCTCTGGTTCAGTGAGCTGCTTGGCCTTGACCCTTGGAAGATCAAGGGTCAGCATCCCTCAGATCCTTTTATAATCATATTTATCTGTTTGATCTTATTTCTGTGAAACCGTGGAAATTCCTGGATCAACTCCAGAACATCACCAAAATGTAATCTTCTCTTTCCTGTCCCATTATCAACATTTCCTGAAAATTCCTGCTCATAAATTTTCAAGATATTTATCTAAAAATGCAAAAAGATAAACACCAGCTGAATTAATTAAATGCATTCAAGTTATACACAACATATAGACATGAGGGTGCTGTGAGTGTTCTTCATTTATTAAATTAGCTGCCTTGAGAGTTCTGGCCTTGTGTCCAGATTGGTTTTGCATATTTCACAGGTACTTTGATTTCCTCACAATCCAAAATTGTATATTGCACATAAATACATTAGGCTGCATGTACACTAAATTGGCCTCAGCGTGAATAATGTAATATTACAAATTATTATATTTTAAGCCCCAGGCCAAATTGATTTCATGTAGAACTGCCTTGAGAGTGGTCAGTGATGTAACTGACCACTACACAAAGACCACACCCATAACCAACAATAGCCTTTTACAGGGGGGAAAAGGCATGCATACTAAGAACAAGTCAGCTTTCTTTTTGTCCGCCATGTGGATTTAATTCATGACTTCTAGTTCCACTCAAATCAAATCAAAAACCTATTAGTTACAGATACCCCAGGTAAACCTTGCCTTCTGTTTATCTGCTCAGACTTTTGAACAGACTCCTGCACGGCTCCAGCCACATGAAAGGAATCAAGTGCTCCTGGTGTCATTTCAAGCATTCAAAGTGAGCGACTGGCCTCTGTGCCTGTGCAGATAAAGGTAATGCAATGCTGTCTGCAGTCTCATCTCATGAATACACAGCTGGCTAGAAAGGACATGCTGATAATGGCTCCCATCCATAATGCATGTGTTTGTGATTCTGCATCTGTGATTGTGTGCTTTATGTGTGTATTTAACATAAATATTTAACCACACACACACACACAGGTCAGTGGTGTATTGTCCCATGGGTCTGTTTCCTGGATGTCAGACATTTATTGTCTTAATGGACACCCCCCCCACCTCTTCCTGCTGTTTGTTTTTCACATTCCAATGCTCCACGACTCTCGTTTATGGTCATCGCCATGAATAACGCTGACACTCTTATGGTGCTTTTATTGAGCCCCTTTTAAATAACAATAAAACTTGTATTTTAGTAGTACTTTTGTGTTTGCGATTATGGGACACTAAATGAATGTACAGCACTAATTCAATACCAGCCAGAATATTCTGTTTACTTACCCAATATCATTCCAGTTAACTCCTGCAATTACCTCCAGCAATAAACAATTAAAGGAAGCCAACATCAGATATTTCTTTTCATGACATCAGAGGCAATGATTTTACACATACTAGATATTTGGACGAGTAGCTAAACTGGACAATTTCTTCTCGAAGTATAATACTGCTCCCCAGCAGGATACATATTTTTCCATACTTTCTAATGCCTCGGCAGGTTTTGGCATCACAGTGCAGCACAGGATAAAATCTTTCCCCCTTTCTTTGACGAGCAGCCAGTCTCGGAGTCCGTGCTAACATGAGAACTGCAGAAAGGACCTGCCGTCTCCATTTTGTCTCAGCGTGAAAACAAAGTCCCCCCTCGTTCTGCCCAAATGCGTGAGGACGTCCTTGGAGACACCAGGACATCCTCTGCTGAGCACGCCATGATTATATATGAAGCAGCGAACGGATCGAAAGAAGTGTGCAATTTTCTGCATCGTCAGCAAAGTTGGACACTGTGATGAGACTCGCAGATGCAGTTGAGTGGAAAAAACGGTAAAACTGACAAGTATTATAAATATTTAAATAATGTAGACTGTCAGTATATGGCATCAGACATTATTATACATAACAGTGATTGACTAAAGACCTAAACTACTGCTTTTTGGGGTTTTTTTTCTTGTTTTCATCTTATTGTATTGATATTTTCACTTGCTTTTTCATAGCTGAGCTGGGTCTTGTTTGCAGTCCTCTGTGCAGAACATTCATCTTTCCTGGAGGTTTATTCTGATGTAATCAGATTAAATTAGTGAGTGTCACTCACAGTAGTTCTTCTTAAACCCCCAGGTTTTGTCATATGACTTTGAGTGATTCACCTCTGAGGAAGAACTAATTGATTTGTTAACACGTGGTAATTGTGCAGTTGGCACACATCCTGCTGCTGAGGGACATCTGGCAACCTGCTGAGGGAACAATCACGTCACTTAGCAGCGACTGTCAGGCTGACTTGACAGCACAAAGCAGCATCAACATCCCAGCATTCGCCATGGTGACGGCGGGATCACGTGGCTCGCCACATGAATTCTACCAAGTGATATTTAAACAGGCTCGTGGGCTGCGCAGTAAAACTGCAGCTGAGGCTGGTACAGGAGGTCCTGACACTGTCGAACAGGAGGCAGCAGCTGAAACAGCCTGTACTTGGCTGGTGATGGTCCGTTATCATAGTTGTCTTTGTTCCTGCAGCACTGGATGGGCCCCTTCTCTGCAATGCACCCTGCACCCAGCGATGAGAACAAACCAAAAGCAAGAAAAGTGAGAAAGAAGAAACAGAAGAAGGAGTTTGCCTGTAGAGGAAATATTGTGGTCCTGATCCTGCGCTCACGTGATCTATGTATTTAGTCAATCCTGTTGTTAATGTGAAACTCATTAATGGAGTTATATAGTCAAATGTTTATTGTTTTAACGTCACCCTCTCATATCATGGGTCCCATCACAACTGCAGTACCACTACTGACCACTTGAGGCTGTGGCAGCAATAAACAGTCGAAAAGTTAGCCGATGATTTCCTGATTATGAGATCATTAGAGGCAGTGATTTAACATGAACAGAATAATTGGACTGGTGGCTAAACCGCTTGTGGATTCCTCCTCTAATACACTGATCCCCCAGAACAAAGGCGGGATCCCTGGGAGTGGTCCGACAGCTCGCCTGATAAAGCGAGAAGACAATGGCTATGGCTCCATGAGAGACGAAAGAGCAAGCCAAAGAGGGAATTAGCGAGAGAGAGAGAGTTTTTAATGCATATTCTCTCTGTTCTTTATTAACAGCCCGTTGGTTCAACCACATTCTTACGTAACGCACTGCTTCATACGCAAAAGAGTATGTGTTTGTGTTGTGTTTGGATTTTTCAGCTCATTTAATAATGTAGGGAAGAGAGAAACCAACAAAGCAGAGAAAGGCTGCGGAATGTTTTGATAAAACTGGTGATAGATGTGCAGAGAAATTCTACTGAACAACTGCAACAAACTGAGAGGAAATTTAAGCTTTTACCACATATTTATGTAAAACTACAGCGGTTGTTGCATGATCATCAAGATTAATGAAGGCACAGCTTAATCCTAATCCATCTTTAAGAGGAAGAAAATGTCAAAGAACAACTTTCATTAACAAGAATGCCACCAACTTCACTGAACTATGTCAGCAATTTATGAAACAGGTGAGTATTTTCTGGGGTCAGTTATAGAGGGTTGAACAGAGCGCCATAATGTCCTCTCGCTGCCTTGCGCCTGAGTCCCAGGTCACTGCAGGTCGAGAGCAGGACAGAAAGGCGCGCCGCCTGTACAGGCACGTCCAGCGCACGCTGCGGGCACCTTGACAGAGGGTGCGCTGTGGGACTGAATAAGAGGCCCCCACCACACGGTGCCGTGATTACCAGCCGATCTGCAATGCTGCTGAGACTCGGGCTTAATCGCCGATGATTGCGCTGAGCAGAGGGTCGCTGACCGCTGACCCGGAGCCATTAAGAGCCGCAGCTGATCCGTGTCTCCCAGCCTGCAGCTAGCTTAAACGCTTTAGGAACGTCCGCGCGCCACCAGCTGGAAGAAGAGCACAATTTATCACCGCGCATCAAAGGAGCAATTTTATTTATCATTTAGGTGATTATGTGGCGATAAAGAGGGAGGGGGAGAGGCATTCCAGAGAAGACAGAAGGTAATAGCGACATTATTTCTACATCTTCAGAATCTGATTAACATTCCGCCTGAAGAATCTGGTGTCAAGAAAAGGTCAATAAAATGAACGTTAATTGAATGAAGAGGAACAGAAGTTGTTATTAAATGAGTGATGAAGACGCCAGACAGTGATGGAAAACTAAGAAGGAACTCTCTATGCTTTTTTTTGTTGTTCATAACAGAATTTTTTAAAGTGGCATCATTTGATTTTTGAACCGTTCGGCCTTTCACTGGTTAGCCTGCAGGCTGGTGGTGGGCGGGGTCGAGCCGTGATTCCTCTCCACACGGAGGGGCATGGGAGCATCTGCGCTGCCAGAAATTTCAGCAGTTTTAAAGCTTTTTAATGTCGGCAAACCTTGTTCAATAAAATATTAATCATACCAAAACATTTTTGTTCTACCATGTCTTGAGGGGAGACATGAATATTTATTTGTTGCCATTCAGCAGCGGTGGGTCACGGGTACATTAAATGTGCTGCTGATGTAGAAAATGGGAGATTAAAAAAAAAAAAAAAAAAATCACCATAATTTATTCCGTGCCCTTTACAGTGTGAACAAGTGTCATTCCTATGGCGATCGTATGTTAATGGGGGGGAAGGCGTTACAGTCTCAAATATTTGCTTCGCACTTGTAAAACCAGTGAATTAAAAGGACGACACATCGAGATGAATCTCTGGATCTGCACATCCATTTCAGGAGTGTTCGGTATGAAAAGATGTGAGTTGTATGAAAGCATTAAGATGGCGGATTTTCACAGCCTCATTAGGTTTATTTAATTATTTTTTCCTTCTTTGTAATTTCACAGAGAGGGTGCTGGAGCCTGTCCCAGCTTCATATAGGCGAAGGCAGAGTGCATCCCCAGATAACTCCCCAGTTCTTCACAGGACTCTCTGAGCTTTGGAAGGGGGTTGGTACCTTGCTCAAAGGTACCTTGGTGGTGCTCTGAAGGTGCGCTGGCACTTCGCCTCCTGCTACCAGCTCACCTCTGATCATTTGTCCAACGTGGGGATGGAGCCAAGAACAACAGCTGAGACTCTCAGTCCTGGTTTCCTGTAAATTAATACCAATGAAATATTTAATATTTCCACAATATGCATTTATACTTGTCACACAATGTGGTTAAAACAGCAACAGCAGGCAGGAAAACAACTAAAAAGCAAATGTGAACAAACATGTCACACAATGGCATCTTGCTCTTTTTCCATTTTGACAAGTAAAAGCCTTCTAATAGTTCCTGGTGCTGTGAGTCCTACAGTAACTGCGGGTGTCTGTGGTGAGTATGAAAATGAGGTGCACTTGACCGCTACACGAGCAATTTTTGCAGATCTAATTTGTGTGAGTGTGCGTGTGGGTGCACGCCCGTGTGTGTGTGTGTGTGTGTGTGTGTGTGTGTGTGTGTGTGTGTGTGTGTGTGTGTGCAGCACTGATCCAAACAGGGCTCTGACCTCCTCATTAAACATTTGCCTGCTGCTTGTGTAACTTTCCTGCTTAGCTGAATTAAAAAGAAAATCACACCATGTGTGAGCATTCCTTTCAAGATCTCTACACTTCAGTCCAGGTCTTTAATGCATGAATCACAACTGGGCAAGCAAAAAACAATGTTTCATGGAATCTCATCTGTTTCTCATCAGCACCAAGCCCTTCTCTTCTTCTTCTTCTATACACAAATCCCACGGCGTTGGAGGAGGAGTCATTTTACAAATGATTGATGAGTTCCGTGTACTGTGAAACAACTGTCAGACACACACATGCCGTGACTCATCACGGTCGCCTGACATGTTTCCATGGTCATGGATTGATGTGCAACACTTCCACGCCTGTTTTGATCAAGAGATTCCCTGCAGGGTCCGGACAGTAGGTGTCTGCCTCCCCGCTGTTGCAATACTGCACACTCTGTATGTGCGTGTGTGTGTGTGCGTGTGTGTGTGCGCGTGTGACTGTTTTTTTTTCTGGCTCAACGCTTCAGTCAATTCAATTTCAGCTCCAGACTCTTCATCCACTGGCTGTCTAATAGAAGCATCACAGCTGGATCTGCTCGTCGGTGACATCCTGCGTGGTCGCTCCTGTCCCACAGTCGCTGTTGCTGTTGGGGGAGATTAAACACTGTGTGTTCTTCTCCTCATTTACAGAGCCCCTTACATGATCCTCCGTGTGGCTCTGAATGAGCATACATACCAGCCTGTCCCAGTCAGGACATAAAGCAGGACTTGTTTTGTTGTTTTTGCATGCACAGATGCTACCAACACCATTTCTAGCTGCTCTATTGTCTAATTCGGCATTTTTAATCCAGCACTTTAGGAATTAAATAGCCTGCCTGCATATGTTCTCTGATTAGTTGCATTGGAGTCAGTAATCAATACAGCCTGCTGTCCTGGGGCTGGAGACACCTTTGACATAATGTGCCTTTTTTACACGCTGGTACAAGAAGAGAGTGAGCTCAGTCTCGGTGTTGTTGCAGCCAGCCCCACTCTGCAGGCTGCTGTTTTGAACTCTGAGCAGCGTCTGGTGGAGATCTTAATCCTGGTTTTATCGCAGTGCCTGTAGCTGCTGTGAGAAGGTCAAGAGTTTCTTGCTGCCTAAATTAGCGCCGTCAGGTCCACTTGCAGAGGCTTTAGCTGTGTCTGCTCACAGAACAAAGTCAGGCTGCTCTTCTGAGGAGTTCTGTGGAGTTCCAGATATAACGGAGCCGGCTTTAGATATTTACCTATACACAAGCTGACAGGGAAGTAAGTAACAGAACAGGTAGGCCTGTCAGTGGACATCTGCAGAAGCAAGTATTCACAGTATTTGAGGCTGAAACAGTTCTGGGATATATCTGAAGAGGTTTCTGCTTATAACACTGAAGCACATGTTGGGATAATGCTTTTTATTCTAAAATAACCTTGTGTGTTGAATTATTCTTGTGCTAATATAAAAGCCTGAGCTGCAGTGGAAAATCTCACAACACCGCATGTTTAGGCATCATCTTGGTCTTTTTCCCATGTTTGGAAAAGTGATAACTGTTGTTTGATCTGTTTCTGGATAATTGGAGATAACTCAAAAGTCAGAGTTGTCAGACTCATTTGCTCAGGGGGCCAAAACTCAAAGCACACTTTAGGGTGTGAGCCGAACAGGATAAATTTTTATTGAACATTTATTAACATAAAAACAAATAAAAATAGAAGTATTCCAGAATAAACATACAAAACAACTTTAATTTACTTAATACTTTGCCTCAAAACATCTTTTCAAAATTTTACAAGTTCAACTATGAACAAAAAAAACAAAAACTGAAAAGAACTGAATGAAAAGTATGCTTTTCTGCAAAAGCAAAAATAACTCATCAGAACATTCTGTTTTCTTTGCTCTTAGGCTATTTATTCTTGGTAAATGGCCGGGCTGATTTGGTTATCTCTTCTGCCACAATAAAGCTCTCTTTCACAGCAGCGTCGTGATTTTGCTCCAGTGAAAACATCTGCTGTCAAATTCTGTAATTCTTGTACTTTCTGTACCTTTTGCTCTGCACTCAGGTTTTTCAGTTTATCCTGATGTTTTTCAGTTTATCCTGATGTTTTGTCTCGAAGTCCCATGTTAGATTAAATTCCTTAATTACAGCCACTTCAACTCCACAAAAGGTTTACCATCAACGTTAGTAAACATATAGTCAGCCTCCCATCGGTTTTGAAAGGCTCTGTTTTCAGAATTGACTCTTCTTTTGGCCATTGTAAGGGGCTAGCTTTGATTTTATGATAGGGTTGTGGACAGCAACAGACCAAGTAACTGACCGACCAGCACTGCATTGCGTTATGGGATCTGTAGTTTGTGTGATCTCAGTGTTTCGTATAGCCAGGCCATTAATAACAATAATAATGGATAGAATAGTCTACATAAAATGATCTCATGGGCCGGATATAATTTTTCCGAGCCGGATGTGGCCCGTAGGCCTTGAGTTTGATGCCTGTGCTATAGGGATTATCATCTCTACTTCGTGGCAATACAAGATGTTTACATCTTAATAACATCTAATTAGGCAGGTTTATGACACCGTTGTAGTCGTGGTCTGTCTAAATGTCTTACACCTGCTTTAACTGGGGTTGTAAACAGACATTAATTGCTGTGCAACTAACCGCGTGAGTTTCCATACCCTCCTCATGAACATTAAAAACAGACAAGTTATTCTTTACATGAACGTGCACAGCAGCAAGATGGCTGCAGGTCAGACAAGGCTGACCTAACAGGAAGTCAGGAGCTATTTTCATCATGGTGAGCCAACACCAGGCTGTCGCTCTAATGATGCTTTCACAGCTTGGCTTCTTGTTTTTAATAGACTGCAGCAAACGTATATCCTGAGACGCGTGCAAGGACAAATGAGACACGTGTTGTTGATGACATTAATATGTATTTAACACGGATGCTCCGAGGGTGGAGGGATACGGCTCCATCTGCAGCTCACATCTCACACTTATTTAGGTTCAAGCTTATAAATGAAATGCGCTGCAAAGGTTCAGCCCCGCCAGCAGCAGTTTATTAATTAATTATTAACAGTTTATTAACTTTGCAACACTTCATCTTTTAGATAGATGATAATGATGTAGATCCATAATAAGAAACACTCCTTGATTAATCAGGCCCAGATTTTCAGTGTACAGCTTAAAAAACCCTCACAGCTCTTGCAGGAAGGATACTTTGGGTAAGGTTCTACGTCAGAGTTTATGTTACGTGTCGTTGGTACACGATGTTTTGATACTCTGATGAGAAAACGAACGAAGTGCTGTGCCAAACACTCATTTGATGCCAATTATTTTTGCAGTAGCAGCGAGGTGGAGAGGAAAAGTTCTTAACAGGAAACAAAACTGGAACAATGCAAAAGCTACAATAGAGGGTTGACATCTCGCCACACACACACACACACACACACACACATGCACATACACTCGCACACCCACTGATACATTAGGAAGGGAACAAATCCCTTTACACTCTTTACATCCTGCGGTTACAGCACCCTTGAGTATTTCTTTCAATTAAAACCACAAATTACTCTCATTGTTTACTGTATCATTTATCTAGTTGCATTTCGTTTCCTCATTGATTTGAGCCCTCCGTGTGCTGCAGTATGCGCGAGGGGTAAACAGTTATTTATCAGACTTTGGGCTTTTGTTTCTTCTCCAGGAGAACCATTGCATATTGATTTGCTGAGTGATTGATTGAAGACCTGATATCTTCCAGGAGAGAATGCACCTCACAAAAGAATCTTGAATAACAAATAGCCGGTAGTGTGAAATGAGTTCAGCACAAGCAGAATGTATCCCTGTTATCTGGCCGGACCAACAACCAAGCTGTAACGTGATCACCGGCACGGGTCTGATTTCCAACCTGACAAGACAGGCCTTGATTTTCCACAGACACGATCTATCAGAGCACATGCCCAATCAGAAATATATCAGATATATAGGAGAAAGATAAAAGTTACACAAGTGAGATGAAGAATCACACAATGTTGGCTGTCATAATAGCAGCAGAGGGAGAAAACACTTTCTTTCTTCCTTTTCTCAT
The DNA here is from genome assembly GCA_911728415.1 of Lagocephalus sceleratus. NCBI lineage: Eukaryota > Metazoa > Chordata > Actinopteri > Tetraodontiformes > Tetraodontidae > Lagocephalus > Lagocephalus sceleratus. The sequence goes on along the minus strand of CAJVRN010000036.1, from coordinate 11,039,718 downwards.
ATGGATATTATGGTCATTAATGCAATGTTATGATGACTTATATCAACCAGATCTACTTAAAAAGCTAACAAAAGGAAGGGAGGCTGTCAGAACCAGTTAGACAGGACTGTAATGCAGACAGATCGAAGCTTTTCAAGGTTTTATAGCAGCAGGCAGTCCAAATAGGCAAACAAATCAGAATCAGCAATCAGGTTAGTAATCCAAGCAGCAAATACGTGTTGGGTATTTGCTGCTTGGATTACTGACCAGAATAGGTCACGAGGGGCCGCTGAGGTTAAGGAAGGTTGGGAGGAGTCGGAGGGAGAGCAGACAGAGGCAGAGACCAGACAAGACTGGAGAAAAGCAGTCAAAATCAGCATAAACAGCAGACAGAGCCGCACAAAAACACAGACGCTAATGATCGAAGGTGCCCAAATTCAAACCCTGGTGGATCAGACAGGAGCGGCGTGCGTGCCATAGGCGCTGGTGCGTGATTGAAAATCGTGTCATTCAGTATCACATTTGCCATTTTTCAGCCCTTTCCCCGAAGAACCCCAGTGATTTCCTGCAGGAAATAAATCAGCAGATCTCTTCCACACATCCAGGAGCTACACCACTTACCTGAAGGCTTCCAGCCAGTGTCACTGCAGGATTTATTCCTCTTATAGGAAGCACATACGCGTGTTGCCACCCAGAGGGCGATACACCTGCTAATGCCGCCCTGCTGCGTAACACCTTTTGATCAGTAGGAAGCAGCCAGGTTTTAACTACAGATGAATATTCAGATGTGCAAGCTGCACACGATGCTTCGGCCTGAACTCTGCACAAGACAACTGTGTGCAGTAAACACTCGTTTAGTTATGAAATCTAAAGTAAGTCCTCACATTTAGGCATTTCAAAGAGTTTAAATTGGCTGCGCGCACACAGCGGAACGGCCGTGTCAGCCTCGTGATGGAACACACTGAAGCAGATATTAACTTCTAGCTTCCTTTGGTGAAGTCTTGAATCGGCGCTCTGCCCAGGAAGAAATGAAACGCTCCGTGATGACCCGAGCCTACCTGAAGTATTTGGACCACGAGTCAAGATGGGAACGCAGAAATTTCCGGAGGAAAAAAAAGGACTTCTGGGCCACCCAGGCTAATTTAAGTACAGTACCTGAACACTTTAGTTCTTCTGACCTTTAAATTCATTTAATGGATGTGCTTCACTGGGGGAGTTGATTTTATGAGAATTTTAGAGGCTGCCAATAAAACTCTATAATGAACATGTATTATTTTTTATTTTTTTTTAGCAGAGGGGATGGGAAAATTAGAGTTTGTCTGTGTTTGTCTGGTAATTTAATTCTGATTATCATATTGGGCTTGTTCTCTTTGCTGTAATTACAATGTTATCTGAAGCTAGAAATGGAGAGTGGCCTCCTGGTGGTCTTTTGCCTTAATGAAAAAGGTCTGCGCAGACAGATAATGAAATCTGGAATCCAAACACACAAAAAGTCCACATTTACACGACCTCGTGCACCTCTCACTGCCCTGTTCATCCCCATCTCATCCTGATATAAAACAAATTCCAATTTCTTGGCAGATTCAGAACCACAAATTACTCGACAGCACACTCGGAGTTAATGAAGGAGGAAGCGTGCTTATCAGTCCCAAGAGGGGAGATGATGTTTTCACACTCTTTTATTCCACATAAATGCATTCAGGGGGAGAGAGCAGTCGGGGTGAGTGTACTATCCTGGACTGATGCTCGGAGTAATTTCAGAGTTCCTAACCTTGCTCAAGGACACTTCAGCAGAGCTCTGAAACAGTCTCAGTCCCCTACAGGCTGAGCTCCTGCTGACCTCCAGTTACAGCTGTTAATTAGTCAAGCCAAAACTTTTATTGGACTCTGACACTTTCATCAAAAGTACTTTAAGTCTATAACTTTATGTTCTTCCAATTATGGTATTATAACATTATTCCCCCCTTTATTTGAAGCTGTAAGGTAAACAAAGTAAACATGGCACAACAGTTGTTTTTCGCCTGTTGCACAAGCTGATGCCGAATTGTGGCTTCTTGTGTTGGTTATTCCATTTTTCTTTCCTGAGTGGTCATGGTTGAGTTCACCTTTTTTGTGAGCACCATTTGTTTAAGCCATATTTACTAGTAAATGGGAGAAGTGTTTCTATCAAATCAAAAGCCACCACTATGTTAGATTCCATCTTAATTGTGTCAGGGAACCTTAAACCTCTCCACACTTCCCTGCTGGCTCAGAGCCGTGAAAGCCGAGGCTGAACTCTAACACTGGCCTCTACTCCTGTCAAAGACAATGATGTCATATTCAACTGCTTTACTGTCTCCCTTGAACTAATACCCCCCGTCAGTACCCTGATTTATTTAAAGGAAACGTGGCACACTGCTAAATTCCATCACCAACGCGCTAGGAGAGATTCCGAACACGTCATCACACCCACGTTGACTCGGCGTGTGGCACTAATTTAGATTGGACCCCGCTGAGCTGAGCGGTGATGACAAAGTGTTTGCTTGTTTGCACGGTGGGGGTGTTGATGTTTGCGAGGTTGACCCTGAGAGGAGTGATTGTTGTCGATTGTCAACTCCACATCTTAATATGATCTATTTTGTGTCAATAAAAACTTTGTCCGATATTATCAAAAAGTCAGCCTGACATTCACACAGCAGGTAGCATACCTGCCACTTGGGGGGATAAATTAGGAAGTTAGCGAACTATTTGGAGTGATGTAATCCAAGGTCAAAGCTGGAGGCCGGCCTGCAGGTCGTGCCCGATGCTCACTGACACATGGGTGAGTCCATGCAGGCTGATGCACACTGCAGGAGACGGCTTGGTCTGAAGACAACACGAGCGGCAAGTAAAACAACAGAAATAGAATCATGGTTGTGTGTTGGCCAGACCTAGAAAACACTGCCATAACTTGACATCTGATATTTGCCCCATTTATATTCATGCACAGTTGTATTGATGCCCCTCTGTAATTGGGTGTAGTTCATTTGGTTGTAAGGTATCATTAGTAGGTTTTATTAAAGGGAAGGGAGACCATTAACATCTTTAAGCCTTGTTAGATCACTTTTGGGGCAGGTTAATAAGCGAGTCACAAAGAACTATGTGTCTGTGTGTCTGTGTCTGTGTGTGTGTGTGTGTGTGTGTGTGTGTGTGTGTGTGTGTGTGTGTGTGTCAGATTTCATTATATTTAGAAACATTTACGATACGCGGAGTCCTCCATGATAATGTCTGCTTTGACCCTCCTGGATGATGATGTGGAGTGGGCGCTTGCTCCAGGTGCTCCTCGTATATCTGTGCAGCAGCTGCACACTTTCTGTCTGTAGATCCTACATTTGTCTCCACCATAGAAGCATGTGGTTGGTGCAGAAATGAGCGAGTTCATGTTTTCTTTTCTCTTCCAACAGACTCAGTTTTTTATTATAACCTCCTGGTCATGAATGACTCTGATACTAGCGTGCTCTCTACCTCCCAGGTTGTCATCAGGATCCCGTTCACATCATATTCCCACAATCCGGAATTACTCACCTGATAAATAACTGGTAAATATCATATCACACAACTTTTCCCCGGATCCAGAATAACAGTGTAATCTACTGGATCCAATTCAGTTAGCCGTGATTGGTTCACCCACCTACGTCTTTTCTGTTTTTCTCCAACTTTTCTTTATTTTGTTTTGCTTTTTTTGTGATTTTGGCCGACGTGATCTAAATTTGTCCTTTTAAGCTAAACAAAGAGGCCTCGTGCCGGCCCAATTCAGCCCCACGCCAAATGGAATATTTTTATAATTTCTTTCTGGTAATGTGTTTTCAGACTATCCTTTGTACGAGCGGTGAGCCTCCCATTCAAAGCTGAAATCAGTCGATAACCTTGAACATGTCCTTTCAGAGTTTTTGTGCCATCTTCAGCAGCTGTGTTTCGTTGCCAACGGTAACTGCTGTCGGTTTAATCACTGATCTCCTGTTTGTCCAACAACGGTACTGATTGCTGAGACATTACACAATCAACGCCTCACCACTCTGTGATCTCTCCAATCAACTTGCACACATGTCAGAATTATGCAAATGAATTTATTTATTAAGTTGCCAGCCTAAACTAATTTCCCCCTTTGTCAGGGGTTGAGGTGTCGTGACAACGCATGTAGTCAGATTTCAGCTGCAGTTTTAGCGTTTGCCTTTTAGTTAGTTACTTTTCTCTGTTACTTTGGTACATTCTCTTCTTAAAAAAAGTATTTGCTTGGAGTTCACAGATCACGTATCTAAACTAGGATGCCACAATCTTTCAATAATGCAACAAGACAAACACAAACTACTGTTTCACAAAACATAATTGTGAATTTTGGTCATTAATCAGTGTATTTCTCAGTTTTTGGATATATCTGCGTATTCATGTTGAATCTTTTTTTTTTAATCATCCACAGGCTTCTGGCTGATATTGTAACCTGGCATACGGAGCAGTTTGAACTGTCTGCCAAGTCAGCAGCTTCCTGGTGGAGTTCAGCGAGGCCAGGCAAAGTTGGTCGTTCTTCTTCAATTCTGACTTTAAAAAACACATTTCAGTGACCTCATTAGCTTGACCTCAGCCTTTTCTGCTGTGATAAGTTTAACTATTGGACTCAGGGGACATGATCTTTATGTTGATCTTTTTAGTGCACATAAACTTTCAATAAAGGTGGAGAGTATTTCTGTCTAAGGCAGAGGTCTCCAAACTGTTCCACAAAGGGCCGTGTGGCTGCAGGTTCTTGTTCAACCCAGCAGCAGCACACCAGACTGGACTCACTTAATCAACTCACCTGAGTCTTCAACAGCTGACTGGTCAAACTGGGTGAGCTGGACTGGTGGAACCAGAACCTGCAGCCACACGGCCCTTTGTGGAACAGTTTGGAGACCCCTGGTTTAAGGTCTCACATCTTGGCAGGAGAACAAAACACCAGAGTAGTTCTACAAGATCACTAACTGAATCCTGCTGTTTCTGTCAGAAAAATGTGTTGCTGCTGTCAATGCTGCCACGTCTAAGGAGTTACGTTAGGTATGCACTGGCTTTGTTGGTGCCTGTGTTGACATTGTGTTTGACTTTCTGTTTTATTTTGAAAGGTAACTGTCCTCTTGTTTCAGGTCACTTGCCCTTCGCTCATGTCTCTCTTGCCTGGTTGTCTCCCCTGATTCCTGGTTGTTTCCACCTACTCCCCAGTAGCCTCTTGTGTGCATTTTCAGTCTGAGTGTCCCTTCATCAGAGAACCAGCGTAGTCAAGCCAGGATTTGTTGTTTGATTCCAAGTCCAGCTTTTCCTCTAAAGAATTTTTTTTTGTTCTGTAGCCTTTAGTGTAGTTTTCGTCTGAATGTTTTTTGTTACTGTAATCCCTTTTAGTTTAAGAATCAGGGTGAGTGATTTTTTTTTTTTTTGACACGTTCAAACTAGGTTGTCTCACACATTTGGGTTCGGTCGTGTTCAGTCGTGAAAGATATCGCAGCTCTTGTGTGATATCAGAGCTGAGATGGTGGAGAGAAAGCTCTGAAAAAAAAAAATCACCCCAGTTCCTGAAATTTAGAAAGATCAACAACCTCACGTTGTCAACTCACCAACTCCATTTGGACGCTGAAGACGTTGAGGGCAGCAGGCGTGACTGACGTTACTGAAAAGGTCGCGTCAGACGAGCGGTGGATGTGTGGAGCTCCGGTTACCTGCCGGGAAACAACACGACTGGTGACTCGATGTCGTTGTTGTTCAAACCCAGATGGTGCCACAGCTGGTGCATGGACGCAACAGACATTTGAAACCTTTCATCGGTGTGGCAAATTATGAAACATCATTAGCCCGAGCGATATTGCTCCGGTAGCGCAGCCGCGTATACGTGGGACATTCTGGCACACATCTCTACACAGAGTTGCAATTTTCTGTGCGGCACTACACTTTGTTGAAGCACTTTACAGGCAAATGACAATAATACAGAGCTATTTTACCACTTCATCCATGGTATATTCACCTCTTTTCTTCTAGTGCAACTTATACTACAGATGCTTCAACAGAGAAAATTGGGACTCGTTCAGTGGAGATAAATGTTGTCGTTCACAAGAGCTGCTGTTAGCCAGCCGACAACAGCTGTGGTGGAAATATCTGGGAAGTGGAATTTAGAGGAGTGAGCAAGAGTCTGTCTGTCTGTCTGTCTGTCATCTGTTTTATCTATTATCTGTCTCATTATCTATCATCTATCAAGTGTTTCGTCAAAACAATATCAAAAGCTGCACACTCGTTTTCCTGCTCTTCCTCCAGCATCCCTTTCATTTGACAAGTGAACTCTGCAAAGTGACGCCAACAATTCAGTTGACTGATGTCTCCGGTTTTTAATGAACACACACACACACACACATCGATAAAGTCCACTTCAAAGTTCTGCTGCATCCTAGCCCACTGAATTTGGGTCAGCGGAGAGGTGTGACTGAGAAGATCCCCGAGATGATGCTCAAGGGGACAGAGACATAACGAGGGAGGAAAGTAAGAAAGGGTGCTCTCGCACTCTGGTGCTCTCACACTTGTGGAGGTGCTTTCATTTTCATTTTCAGACTCCGACTCCATACTTCTACAAAGCCTTCAGGAGATTTTGTGATTTTATTTAACAGCATTAACTAGGACAAAATTGTTTTAATAAACTTACTTTTTAGTTCTACTCAGCTTATTTTGCCTTTTAAGTAATTATCTGTGGTAATAACCATTTAAAGTACACTGCGTACAGCAAGGGGACACCGCCTGGTGTCTCACCTGGAGAGACCTAACCACCAAACACAATTATTAATTCAGGAAATGGCTCATTATTAATTCAATAAACATTTTTAATAATTTGTGGCTCCTTACCTACATGCATACATTCACTCTTATTAAAAATTAAACCAAACCGTGTGTTCCCATATGGAGCATTACATGTTAGTAATGCTTGTGACTACAAAATGCTCGAGAGTGTGTGTATGCAGGAGTCAGCAATAAATTGGGGACCTCAAGGCTGATCAAGGACATGCAGCTATTATTAGATTTGAAACAGGTAGTTGGCATTGCTTTTTTGATTGGATGGCTGACTGGAGATTGATTGGACCTCAATGCTTTTGCATTCTTTATTGACCTGTGGCTGAGAATGCAAGTGATTCTGAGAAGGTTGACATGGACAGAATTCTTCAGAGCAACAAATGACCATCAGAAAAGATTTGTCTTCGGGTTGGTCTTAGCCAGACTCATTTTCATAGTCAGATTAATAACAATCAGGACCAGATGGTTTATGTTTCCTTCTCATGCACAACAGTCTCATTTTCAGCATTTTTTTTCCACCCGATTGGAAAGATGTAATAATCACTCTTTGATGAGCTTCACCCATCATGTCCACCTGTTAGCGGTGACAGGCATCAACGCGTTCGCTCAGTTTATCGAAATGAAAGAACTGACAGAAAATGAAGTGGAAACAGCTGGAAGTGCAGCTGCAGGTGTACTGTTAATGTTGAAGCCTCAGCTAATGAACTAAAGGTGGAAGGGGACTGACAGCTGGGCTGGTTGGAAATTTTGGACATTTGTCCCGCTCATAAACTGCCAAAATGCCATTCCAACAAGCCAAGTCAGGCGATGAGAGAAATCCCTCTGATTGCTCACATTTTTGGAGGTTCCAGTACAGATTAGTTGAAATTTTGCTGGCAGTTTATGAATAATACATTCAGTACAAACAAACATCAGCTGTCAGCTTGGATTTCTCTTAAATTCTCAGTTTTTACAAGTGAAGAGTTGTGACAGATGCTATGAGAGGCATCATAGCAGGAGAATATAGTGTATGTGTGTGTGTCTGTGTGTCTGTGTGTGTCTGTGTGTGTGTCTGTGTGTGTGTGTGTGTGTGTGTGTGTGTGTGTGTGTGTGTGTGTGTTCCTGTACTTGCTACATACTGAGTATGTAGTATTCATTCTGAATAATATCAAAAGTGAATAAATATCAAAGTGAGGACATTTTTGGGAAGTGAGAATATTCACATCTTCAGTGGACTGTTAGAGGGTTAAGACCTAAGGTTGTTGTTGAAGTTAGGATTGGATTTAGGTTAACTTTAGTTTAGGTAAGGGTCAGATGAGTTGGGATGTTTAGGGTAAGAGTGAGGAGTTGTGTAATAAATTATGTTTTGGGTTATATGTTGTCTATGGAAGTCCTGACAAAGAAAGAAGTACAAAGATGTGTGTGTGTGTGTGTGTGTGTGTGTGTGTGTGTGTGTGTGTGTGTGTGTGTGTGTGTGTGTGTGTGTGTGTGTGACACATTAATGAGGCTGTTTTCCCATCACACCAGCTTGGATTCAAGTCCAAAGGACAAAAATAAAGAAGCATCATGGAGGTTCAACCAACACCATCAAAAATGTCGCCGCTCTTGTCATCACACATCAGAGGGTTAGCACATCTGTTGGGACACAACACTTCATGATTCTTTCCACTTTCACACCCAGTCAAATTCTTTTCACAGTCCCTGACCCACACTGGATCGTCACCATTTGTGTGCCACTGATCAAGAGCTGAGGTGTGAAATTGTCTCCCAAGTCAGGCGAAAGTTAAAGAAATATGGCTGCGATTCATTCTGGGAAACACGGTGTTGCAACAAAAAGTGATTTTTCTACTAGTATTCCTTTGCCACTGTTTAGGGTAGGTGGTTCTGTGTAGACAGAAAAAAAGTGAATGTGTCTCGACCAGTCCTGAGTTTTCCTTCTGGGTAGTGAGCGAACGTACATGTAAGGGAACTTCTGGCAGGTTTCTGGTTAAAATAACTTGTTTTCTGTAGTTTTTTTTTAAATCTTACATGCCATGGCAATGCAAGGAGGTTCTGGGTTCCAATCCCCTGGGTCCTCCAGCTTCCTCCCACAGTTCAAACACCCAGATTTGCAAGAAATTTGACCATCGGTCAAATTGGTCAAGTTTGTTTTGCTAATAATTTGTTATGCTGATAATCCCGACACCAGTGACTGACAGCATCTGTTAATGCTGTATTAATAAACACGACTGAAGCTATTCACGGTTGATGAGCGGTTGTGAAACTGATTCACGAGTGCGCCAACCTCGGCTCCATATGCTTCATCTCCATCATTCACAACTGTCACCAGGCCTCCAGCAGCTGCTGGAATAAACTTTTTTTTTTTTTTTAACAGGTTCACAGAATTAATGTGCTCCATAATTATGTGGCTGATAAATGAACTCGTCACACTGTGCCGCATGTGTTTGTTTGTGTTGGCTTTATGCGTCACATATGCTGCTTCTAATAGGTTCAGTGGATAGAGTGATCTATCCATCTATCAGCTGCATCGTTATTCCATATAGAGCCTTCGTGACAGAAGTCTGGGGGGTGGGGTTTTATACATGCTGTAGTTTATGTTATTTAATAATCATTAGTTTCTTCATTTACTTGATTAAAAACCCAGATGCTTACAGAAATGTCTGTCTTCATCTTCATCTGCAGAAAGTAGCTTTTTTTCTTCTAAAAATAGGAAAATGCAAATTGTATCTGTCAGATTTTCCATAAATAGGTTGATGTGCTGCCGTTCATTATGCCCTGTATGTTGATAATCTATTTTACTGCATTTTATTTCTCCACTTTGTTAGCGTTATCACGTTATAGAAAGGGACAGAAGTTTTAATTTTACGGCTCATTTTCAGCATCAGTTATCAGATACATGTTGTTTAGACGCATCCCATTTATCCAGAATGACTTACTGGTGCTGCTAAGAGTTAAATCTGGTCATATTTACTATTTTCATCCTCGGCATCAATAAAACACTTCTAACAATAAACAGAATGCCAGTTTAACCACTGAGGGATTTGTGGAGAACTAGCCCAGACCTTCAACACACCTCATTCCAAACTCATTAAGAGAAATAATCATTGCTGTGGGATTACTCTCTTAATTTAGGCCAGTTGTTGCAACCTTTAGCCTTTTAACTGGCCAAACGTGACAAATGATAAGGTATGTAACAAAAATGGTACAAGTCATTGTTTCTTAAATGTTTAAATCTCAAGTGAGTTAACACCCTGAGACCCTGTAATCAGACAAACAGTGTGTTTAATGAGATTAATAAATCCATTGCAAATGTCTTAATTGTGGTGGTCTCTTAAGGGATCAGTCCTTTCCACTGTGCTTAACTTACATGTGGTCGAAATTATTGCCATTAATTGTAATCTTATTTGTGTGTTTTGAGTCTGTTTTGATAATTAAAAGGCTAAATGTGCTGACACCTCACAGATCATACATGGAGCATTAAACTGTAGATTAACCAAGATTTACTAAATATTTCCTAGTTTTTTTTTTTTACAGTATGTAATTGAACCAGGAGCTCCAATATTTTCAAAGCAGCTGAGACTTAATAACTATAATGGACTCTTTCAAATGATGAAATTGAGATTATTTATTCAAAAATAAACAGGAATCTATTTTTCTCAAATAACTAATTAAATCCCTATTGTCCACTTTAAAGGTGCATTGTGGATGGTGCTTCATTTTGTTTTATGTAATTAATAAAATGGATCAAAAATAACAATGCAATTTGGTTTCATCACAGTAAATACTGTATCTCAAGGGATTATTATGTGGCTCATTCTCAGCCTCCATTTTCTCAACTGCCTGTCTCTTTGCTCACATATCTCCATCTGTCCTGCAGTAATATAATCGGTCTGTGAACCTGCCTGGGCCAGTGTTTTGGTTTTTTTTACTGGTCCCATCATAAATTCTCATTCCAATATCACATGTGTGCACAGGGACTGAGAGTGTAACCAGAGAGAGAGAAAGAGTTCAGTCAGGAGGGCGATCTACTCCGCCACTGAGACAAATTACCTGCCGTTGTTGGATTTGATACCGAAGAGAATAAAAAATGGGGTTGAAATATCGAAACCTGGAAGTGCAGTAGCTGACAGTAGCTTTATACATAAATAACTTATGGCCAGAAAGGCTGAATACATAAAGGAGAGAGGGAGGTCAGCAGCAGCAGCGCCATGAACACTTATAAACCGAGACAGACTGTGGTTACCAGTTCATCATAACATCGTTAATGTGATGTGATGTGCAGAGTTCGGCTCTGCTCAAATGTGATTTTCACATAATTGTCACTTGGGCTAAGGGGAACCAGGGATTGCTGCTCTCTCACCATCTCAGCCATCTAAAAATCCATTCAGCTCTTGTTTTCGTCTGCGCATAAGTCGGGCGTGAAAGCAGGGCGACTTCATGATTCGGTGTGATTATTGTCTACCGGCTGCATTCACTGCCCCGCCCACATCGGGGTACTCTTTATTGAAGTCTTCATTGGTATTTCAGCTGATTTCTATTGTGTTTGCTACTTCATCATGAAAAATCTACCGTGAAGAGGGGGTCTTCTCTCTTCAAACACTGATGGAGAATAACATTTGATCGCGTATGTTGATTTCCTAATGGTTCATGGTGAAATGTCCTAGTCAAATTTAATAATCTCTTCCTGCCCACTTTCAACATTTTCATTAAAGTCTGAAACTTCTCGAGTTATTTTGGTCGGCAACAAACAAACCGTCTGTCAAGTACCCTCCTCCCTTGGCGAAGGTAAATATGTAATTTAAAAACACAGCATGGAATCTAAAGAAACTTGGGCCACAGTAGCATTTTAGCATCTCACACTGGTAGTGAATCTTTCATTATTTACATCTAAACATGGCGTGATGGAGTGGGACCAGTGTTATGGGATGTGATAGACATAGGAAGCTTCTTCTCGTTCTTTTTCTCTCACTTCCCTCGGTGTTGCTGTGGTCAGTGGATGATGGAGGATGTGCAACATGGCATTTATCTCACTCTGTCGGCTTAAAAGAAAAGAAGGAAATGTGACGTCCCAAACTCGATTCACTGAACTTCATTTTGCCATTATAATTTCTTATATCTTCAATCTCTGAACAAGTGGATGAAGACTCCTCCACAATGACTTTGGGACGGTGGCAGTAAGTTATGATAATCTTATGGAGATGTATGGAGATGAGAATTTACACTGTTACCTCAAAATGCAAGCGCAGCACTTTCATCGATTGGAAATGAGCATCAAGTGTTTGGTGACTGTGAATATGAGTGTGTAGATAGAACATAAAGTGGCCTCTCTCTGACCTTAATTTAGCTCAGAACCTGCTATTGACCTTGATTTAGTGGCTGCTTGGCTGCTTTTGCTCAGAGCGACTGAGGCTGGACTTGGTAATGATAAATGTGATCCCTTAAATGAGTCCAAATGATGCAGGTGTTGATATAAAAATATAAGATTAGGGTGAAAACCCAACATTAGAGTGATGAAATGGCCAAATTAAGGTCGTATGAGTGTTGGATGGGTCTAACTGCCACTGCTGCGTCTCCGCCTGTGAACAATGTGTGCATATATACACTGCTGAAGGAAAGAGAGAACACTTGACTCTCACATTCCAGGTCTCCATAGATGCGATTTGGTGCAGATCCAAGTGATGAACCCATCGAGGACTGGATTCATTCTCAGACTCAATGAGGAACTATTTGGTCATGGACTGATGATGTAACTCCAGGGGCATGAAGGTTGGGACCGTGTTGCAGCATAAGGAGCCACTGGGATCTGGACCTCGATCGTGGCAGCTCTATGCCTCCCTACACCCGCACTGATGAGCTGGTGAAGCTGGAGAACGGCGCGGGTAGCAAATCTGCCTCGAAATAAGGACACCGACAGCAGCTCCTCCAAGGTTATCGTCAAGCTCCAGGCCCCAGGTGTGGATGTTGATCCCTCAGGCTCCCGTTGCAGAGCCTTTTAGCACCAGCCTGGGCAGGAACATGCACACAATGGCCCTATTAGCAGTCAACTTTCAACAGACTGCGTCGTTATGAATTAGAGACGCAGAGGGTTTATCACAGGAGGGGTATTTCAGTCGGCTTTGTTCCAGTTGTACAAGCTGCCACCTGACGTGTCAACTGTTTTGCATGCAGACGTTAGGCGCCATTAGAAGCTGAAAGGTTTCGGGCGGCTGAAGAACATTGTAATGTGACTGCTCTTTATGCGGATTTGTGAGAAAACATGACGCCCGGCATTCCTTATTACGAGGTGTGTTCATCCAGAGGCACCTGTCCAGCAACGGAATGAGAGCGAGACAGGCTGTTTAGCATTAATCTGCCTCGCCTGCTGCTTTGCTTTCCTCGCTCGTGCTCGTGGAGCATGGAAGCAAATTATTTGGCACCAATCACTCTTTAATTCATGTCAGCCAAACTTGATTATGTTGCAGTAATTCAGAACATCGTCCATTTTCAGAACAAAATCACCCCAGCGGGCCTCAAACAGAGTGATTCAGTGATCCCCAAGCTCATAAATCTAGGAGACAAGTTTGAGCAGAGTTTGCTTCTTATGTAAAGTTCTCCTCTCAGACACCCACACGTTGTTTATTGAGACGCCAGAAAGAAACCGCCACCTCATTTCAAGTGTCACTCATCACTATTTAAAAAAAAAAAAGAGGCTTGGGAGTAGACGTAAAGAAAACTCCAAGGGCTCGGGTCGGCATGTGTACATCTCCAGACGTGGAGGGAGAGGAAGAGAGTGGAAAATATGACAAAGTCTCAAAGAGAGAGATCGTCGTGATGTCAGTCAGCATCATATGAAATGGGAAGAAGAAGATGAGTGCAGTGTTTGACATTCTCCATCCATCATTTAAAAGCGTGCTCCGGCGTGCAGATGAATACCTTCCCGCAGATAAGTGTCTGAAAGCGGGGTGGCGGAGGGGGAGGGTGAAAAGCGGCTGCATTAGAGCGGAGATGAAAATTGGAAGTACTTGAGAAGCTCATGGCAGCGCTACTTAACTGGACTGGAAGCAGATTGACATCAGTGGATAAAGCCGGAGCACGGGTATGTGCACACAGGAGTCACAACAGTAGAGAAGGACCTTGTCCAACTGTGAAAGACCCCGATCATCGCAAACTGTTGAAATATTAAATCCATTTATCCTTCACATAGCTTATGAATATAAACACCATTATGATTAAAGTTATTGTGCATTATTGCAGAAGAAGAAATGATTAATTTTCTGGACAAAATTGGATTTTAGCAGACATAACATTTGTCCATGGGAATCAAATTAGGCTGAAATGAGCTAATCGAGCATTTTACTAATTGGCATAGAAAAGTAGCTACAACTCGGGAAGAGTTTATGAGTTCACCAGTCACCCAGATGTGTCAGAGACAATAAACATCCCAGGGAATGTTACTGGTTTTACACACCACATGCATCCTGTTCACATGAACATTGGTGAACGCATGAACAATCATTGCGCTCTGAATTTGAACTCTGAGTATTTGAAGGTTCACTACCTTGCTCCCGGCCCAGTTTCCCGGAGACCAGAGAGTTACTGCCTACCTGATGGTCTTTATACTGAACAAAATTATTATTTAGAGCCTGAATTTAAAGTAGCTTCTTTTTTGTTTCCTTGTCCTGTCCATCAATGAGGCCAGCTGCAGGGGCGCCTGAATGCCTTCTTTTTGTTTCAGACAGATTTGGCAGGATATGTCGAGCTCCTGCTGTACCAAGGTAGATGTTAAGATTTTATTTTAGAGATGAGTGCTGGAACTGGAGGAGGCAGAGGGATGGACACTGGACCTGCTGGGGAACCTACGAACAAGAAACTATAGTAAAACAAATACAAGACAAACCTGAACAAGAGACCCTGATTTCAGCAGCCATGGCAACTACAGATGGGTTGAGCAACAAAAAAAGAAGTAAGGAAAGAAAGGACATAGGTACAGACCAACAGAACATATTTACATATCCATTTGCACATATACACACAGACATATGAACATATATAAACACAAAAGCACAAATCCACCTAGGTCATACATACATATGCTGATGTTGTAAATCCAATTCCACAGCGCATGATGTTGATAATGAATAGATTCATAGTCGACCTTCCCTCCACAGTGACCCTGACAGGAGTGTGCTGCTGCATCAACATGGGCCTCAAAGGTCGCTGGTGTGGAATTTACCTCTACGGCTATGAGTGTGGTGCGCTTTCGTATTGGTGAGAATGTATGAGTATGAGCATGTGTGTGTGTGTGTGTGTGTGTGTGTGTGTGTGTGTGCGTGTGTGCGTGTGTGCGTGTGTGCGTGTGTGCTCACAGAAGGCCAGCAGTGACACATAAAGACAGAACACCAAGCGACACTCACAGAACAGAGGACTCAAAGGCCAACAATCCCCCCCCTGGGTAGAAGCACAGCGAAGGACCACCGACAAGGCTCCTGCATCAAGAGGCACCAGCACCTCTTTACCAGGAACAGCACATTCCCAAGGCCCCCGACCACCAGGCCCCCCAGGTACCAACATGTCGAGGACCCCCCCCCCCCCCCCCAAAGCCCTACCACCACCAGAGAGACCGGAGCACCCAGAGGCCACGGCCCCCAGGTAGGGAGCAAGGGTCCACGCCCATAGTACCCCTGTGGCACACATGCTGCCCTCCTTTTGAGGGGAGGGGGCCAAGACAAGAGAGCCCATCCAAACAGACACACACTCACCCCCACATGCACACATACAGATGGGCCCCAGCCAGATCGGTTTCAGCGGACACTCCAGAGCACAGAACCCCACACCCCCAATCACCACCTCCAGGGCAGGAGAAGGGAGACTTTTATTTTATTTTATCACTAAGGTGAGATTAAAATCTTGGGAGGATGCTCCACTGTTGACTGACAGTGAACTTCCACCCCCCAATCCTCCAAGAGGCCTCCAAGGTGTCTAAAGAGCATTTAAAAAGAGAAGTTGGGGGGGCAGATAACGGTGGACAGAGGGGAGGGCTCCCATCAGAAATCCCCACCTCTAATCCATCCTCAGTGACTGCGTGTGTGTGTGTGTGTGTGTGTGTGTGTGTGTGTGTGTGTGTGTGTGTGTGTGTCTGTCTGTCTGTGTCTGTGTCTGTGTGTCTGTGTGTGAGTGAGTGAGTATGTGTAAAGTTGCTTCTTTAATGGTTTTAATGGGAATCTATTTATTTTAGATTTGATTCATTCATAAGCAGATGGAGTTTTTTTTACATATATAATCCACAGCAGTAAACATTCACAAATAGAAACATCCACATTCAGATATTATGGTTCACTGCATTATTGTGTTTAGGACAATTGCTGGAATATCTGGGAATATTTGGCAGCATGAGAAACGAATTGAAACATTTCCTGTCAAATTTAGACCAGGGGTGTTTCAACGGCCTCACTTAACTTCCATGCCTGCTGATTTTAAGTCATGGCCCAGCCTGTAGGAGAATAATATAGAGTTACTATTTATAATTTAATAGAAAGGTCAAAAGATCTATCTGGTTCTCCATTAAATTTAAACTCTTGAGCTAAGTTCTAGTATCTCTTTTTCTTATCCGTCACGGAGGTCAGTGAAATGAATGTGTGTAATGTCTGAAGCGTTCCTCTGGGATTACTCATCCTTACTGATCGCATCTTTCGCAGTCACAAGCACTTTCTCCGCCACTCGTCCATTCATCTTTTTTATATATCAATTTGAGGAGTTTATTACAACACCATTTCAGTGTTTAATTTATTGAAAATAGGTAATTACGCGAAACTGTCACTTTACAACCTTTTTCTTTTACAACAAGTTACAGTTAGCATCAGCAAGCTGTTCCTTGTGTGTGTGTGTGTGTGTGTGTGTGTGTGTGTGTGTGTGTGTGTGTGTGTGTGTGTGTGTTCTTGTAGTACATATTTGAGGACCAAAATCTGTACTCTATTATCAAAATGGAATCAAATTTGGGAAGTGAGGACATTCTGTCTGGTCATTCTGTTACTTGAAAAGTAGCGACTGCACTGGTTGAGTTTCACGAAGACATTTCACCTCTCATCTGAGAGGCCTCATCAGTTTAACTGTTGGATGTTCCAGATAGGTCTTCTCCAGGAGTCGTTCACACCTTTGGAGTTTCAGTCACCTGATTGTTGATGACTCCACCCCTCATTATGTGGGTCATAGAAACTCCCCTGGACACAGTGGGGGTTTGTTAGCCAGGTGAGAATGGCCTCTTCTCCTCCTTGGGATGTTTTTCAAGACTGTGATGATGTCTCTGATCCCCACCTCTGTTCAACGATGGTCTTCCCACTTTGATATTGATATTCTTTTACTCCTCTCTCAAACCATCAATCCTCCCTGGCCAACACCTGTATGTTGTTGTCCTCAAACGAGTGTCTTTTGTCCTTCAGATGAAGGAGCACTACTGAGTCCTGGTCTGAGGAGTTGGCTCTTCTGTGTTGTGCCATGCGCTTGTGAAGCGGTTGTTTCTTCTCCCCGATGTACAGGTCTGGGCATTCCTCACTGCATTGGACTGCATACACTACATTGCCTTCTTTGTGTCGTGGTGTTTTGTCCTTTGGATGGACAAGCCTCTGCCTCAGGTTGTTGGTGGGCGAACCTCTCACCTGTGTATGATACAGTTTTGAAAAACATCCCAAGGAGGAGGAGAGGCCATTCACACGTGGCTAACGACCGCTATGATTTAACTAACAGAATTACCATGACCTGGATGACTGAGAACCTACACAGACATTCTGTCTGGTCCTCACTATTTCAGGACTGATTGAGGGTCCAGACCTGGTTTCACGTTGAGGTTAGAACTGGGTTTAGCTTAGATGAGGGTCAGGGGGTTAGTTAGGATGGGTAATAAGGGTAATAAGGGTGAAGAGCTGGGTAATACATTATGTCTATATAAGTCTAAACAAAGACAGAACAACTATGTGTGTTTGTGGGGGGTGGGGTGTGAGTATGTGTGTGTGTGTGTGTGTGTGTGTGTGTGTGTGTGTGTGTGTGTGTGCGTGTATGTGTAAGAGAAAGAGAGATGTGCAGGTTTTGCTACATTATGAAAAATTCCCTATCAGATCCGTACCCATGTGGTTCTATCTGTGTCGTTACATCTCATTGTCTGTATCTGTAACACTGTGTAAAGAAAGCTAAATAAACTTTGTGGAGGAAAAGCACTAGAGAATGTTGTTTCCTCCAGTTGGAAGCATTTGCGTGTTTATTTTTGTACTGTGGCCTCAACAGTGTTGTTCCCATTAAATTTCTCATTTATTCAGTGTCGCATTCTGTTATCCAACCTACATGGCACCTCTTCAGAATTAATGTCTCTGAACACCAATCTCTCACTGAACATGCAGTTAGAGGCTAATTCTTTTCTGGGTTTTCGCCTGACAGACAGTAAATTGAGGTTTTGTTTTCATAGTAAAATGAATCACAGCTGCAGCTGAAGTGCTATTAAAATGAGACGAACGATGCCACAAGATTCCCCGCATCTTAATCACAACAACGCCGAACCAATTATTTGCCATAAATAATTTAGCGTCCCTGTAACTGATACTGTGTCCACTGTTAAAAAAAAAAAACAGTGGTTTTGTTGATGAAATAAATGCAAAGCCTGGGAATATGAGGAGTGACCAGGACGACACGATGAGAGCACAGGTGACCTGGCTGGTTCACAGCCACAGACCTCCGTCACTGACGTGTGGGTGGAGGTCAGGATGGGTGCTCCGTGTCCTTCACACACATTTACGGCCCCATTATGTCTACTGGGGGCTGTCGGGTCCGTTCATCCACAGCCAGCAGATGGTGTGTGGGAACAAACTCCGGTGAATAGACGTCACGTACAGCCAGTCTGCTTCAGTCGCGGAGGGACTTCGGCCTCCTAGAGGTCAGCCGCCATGCTTTCTTTGTGGACTTTCAAGAACTTGGAGGTTTAAACTCGGCCCGGAGAAGACGAGGACACTGTTGGAGTTTGGTTTGGCTTCCGCTGCTCGCCGGTTATGTTGTCATTGGGCAACCTATGATGGCCAC
This sequence comes from Lagocephalus sceleratus, assembly GCA_911728415.1. Taxonomy (NCBI): domain Eukaryota; kingdom Metazoa; phylum Chordata; class Actinopteri; order Tetraodontiformes; family Tetraodontidae; genus Lagocephalus; species Lagocephalus sceleratus. The sequence goes on along the minus strand of CAJVRN010000036.1, from coordinate 11,020,911 downwards.
ATAAAGGTAGAGAGAAAGCAACAAGAACGGGGCTGATCTCAGCTGAGGGCAAAACAAGGGCCAACTCTCTACAACGACGTCAAAAAGGATTTTCTTTCAGGATTATTCTCATCATCGACATTTTTCATTTTTCAGCAGCTGTGAATAACTCAGAGCTTTGGGAGGAGTTCTGGACCTGCTGGCGGGGCCTCCTAACCGGGCTGGAGCCCAGCCCGAATCACTAACGGGGATGCTGTTGAACTAAAGCAAACTGTCTGTGCAGCTGACTCCCATCAGCGGAGCGTTCAGAGCTTTTTTTTTTTTTTGCTTGACAATGACGAGTCCCGTGTGCCACAGTCCGAGAGGCTGGAGCTGTGGGTGCTGAGCTCTTCATCATTCACACCCAGGAGACACAAGTTCAAGGCAGGCATCCCTCTTTTTGTGTCCCAGATCACAGCTCCAGCAGCAGCTGTGCTCAAAACGAGCAATTTTATCCTAAAAGAAAACAGAATGTTTGTTTCATATAAAAGCATCTTCCCTGCCCTGGTATCTGTCATTATTATTTCCTTTCATCTCTTTTTTCTATCTCTTTTTTCATACCATTTCATCTTATTTTTCTTCCGTTTCACCCGGCACACCTCCGGTTCTCTTCCCATCATCTCCTTTTCTTCCTCTTTGTCATGCTCTCCTATTTTGGCTTTCATCGTCTCATTTCACCCCCTCCTCTCTTGCCTCATACCCAGTCTCCTTTATTCCATTCTCCCTCTTTTCCCCCTCCTCCCTCGTCCTCTTTTGGCCCGTTTGCGACCGCTCCCTCTCCTCTTTGCCCCCGACTCTTTCACATTTTCCTCTTCTGCTTCCTCCCACGCTTTCATCTCCCACTCCTCCCTCCTTATCCTATTATTTCTACCCTTCACCCCTCTTCTCCTTTCAGCAATAATCCAGTTTAGTCCTGTTTTTCCTTTCCAAATATTGTCACCTTGCATTACCTCAGAGTTCCTACCGGGCCTCCCTGTGGATTACTTACGTGCACTCGTCTCTATATGCGCCCGCTCTCTCTTCCTGCAGCACAACAAGGCATTAATATTCTCCCCCTCCAGGCTTTTGGCTCTGAAGAAATTTGTTACCAAAAAGAGAAAAAAAACACTAATTTTTGCATTTATTCCTTCCTTGGGTGACGGGATTGATGCAGAAATTCATTTGGTGGTAGGGCTGATGGCCCAGGGTGTTTTTAAGAGTTGTTTACAGATATTGGTGCAATATTGTGTCCCTTTTTCTTTGTTATGGATAGCACTTATCTGGCAACGTGCCCTCTAGTCCTCGCATAATCAAATAAAAGCAGCAATTGTGAAAATAACCCATCACGTTGACAGTTACTGCTTCTCCCAAGTAGCCTCGCTTAGCGCTCTCCTTTTGCATGCTGTGCGTCATTGGCCAATATTTTTTGTGTCATGTGGTACGCTGCGATTTGTGAGGGTTGGCAAGGACAAACCACGCAGGAAATGGAGTTTGTTTCTGGATATGACAGCAGTCCCCAATAGAAAAAAAAATATCAATGATGATACAAAATAAAGACTCGTCTTGGGGAAAAGATGGTGATGAGTCGGTGCGCGTTTTCATCGGTGCGACCTTTTCTTGTCGTTTTCACCGCTGCTGCCTGGTTTGTCTCCGCCTGGCTGTTGCATAATGAGGATCACTGATCTAGAGCACTTCCTCCTATCATCCATCATCTGCACAATAACCTTTCTCCGGTGTTATCCTTATATAATCAAATTAAACAGAGGGTTTCACCCAAATAATGACACCGCCAAACTTTGACAAAGGCCACCTTGCAAATAAGCAGATGAGTAAATCCACAGAATGATCGTCAGCCGCTGACCTTTAAGAGATGGGACGTTTTTTTTTTCCCCGTCAGATTCCTGTAACCTATGGCCAGTGGCGGGCACAGACCTTTTCAAGGGCAGGGGTGAAAAGCACAAAATGGTTAGGGTTAGTTGAGTGTTTTTTTCCCACCCAAGAGGGCAATTTAGTGTGTTTTGCCAACCAGGAGGGCACAGTAGGGAGATTTGGCTCACAAGTTTAGCTCAATTGAGCCACACGGGAGGATGCTGACCCACCCCCACCCCCCCCACCCCAACACATGTTAGGCACAAATCAATATGCTGTTGTGACCCCAAAAAACAACCCCAAAAACAAGAAAGAATGAGCTGTCATCCCACTCTCAGGCAACCTTCAGCTAACAAGAGAAAAACAAAAGTAATCACTAGCCGCATTGAATACAGAGATGATTAATGCCTATCCACGTCTATTTTTATTGTAATGAGGACGTGTCCAGGAAAGGAAAAGAAAAAAACGTTTACTGTGGAAATGCATTTTTAACTGCGAGGCTCCCGTCAACAGGAGCGCCAGACAGGAAAAGTGAGGGAAAATTCATATGGAGCAAAACAATTTAGACACAACTGGAAAGTTGAAATTATTCTCTTTGCTTCTCTTGGTTGACATCACCAAAATAATCTATTTTTATAGTATATTTGATTTTTTTGGGGGGGGCAAATACAAGTGACTATTCAGTCTTTTGATAACTCCCATCAAATCTTTTATTGTTACCATATATAAGGTGCCTCAGGGGTCCATCCTCCTCCCACATTAATACTTCAGGTGAGGAGCGAGCCTTGAATTTGTAAGGCTCTTGAAAGAGCATTTATATCAGAAAGGCTACCCTCCAGTCTACAGACTTCATAGTTCTTTAACAATCCATTACTAAAGCAGTTCCTTTCATTCAACTTTCAAATTTCTATCATTTTCACCCTTTGACCAAGCCAGTGCTATTCACATATTTTTCATTTAAAAAAAAAATACTAAAATCAGTCAGTCCAAGGGCCATAATTTTGTCCTTTGTGGTGCCTGTCTGAATCCAAGGACCATAAAAAGGAGAATTGTTGTGGATGATGGGGCTAATATAATGAGAAATGAGAGCACATTTGCTTCCCCGGTATTCCCAGCAGTCTCGGTCTCAGTTGTGGTTCTTATGGTGAGCGAACTCAGTCACAACAGAACTGAAGTCACAAAGAGAACCTACAGATTCCAGCAATGGTGTGGTTTAACATGGCTCTGAGTTCTCCCTTTGAGTTATATTTCAGCAGAATTGATGTGACACCAAAGTTTTTATTTTTGTTTCATGTTCTTTTTCGACAAAGACGTGGAGAAAGAACTCGGTTAGTCATTAAAGTGTGTTGTATAGAGGTGACAAAATCCCTTCTAGTATAATAATAGCATAATTAAAGCTTATTCTTTGTCAACACTTTAATGCTAAATCTGAGCATGTCAAGGACAGAGTATGGAAAATGAAATGGAAATAATTTGTTTAACAGCTTCAGTACAGCAAAGTGATATTTGAGACATGTATGAACCATGTTGCATAAAAAAATAACTTGCATTTGCATTTGCCTTTCTCTGTTTCCCCGTCTGTGCATTCTTATGACAGAGAGAGAGAGAGAGACAGAGAGAGAGAGAGAGCGTCCTCTGTTTTTAGTCGTCAGCTTTGCATGCAACTCATGTCAAAAAATGATTCCGCCTGCCTCCTCCTTTCTGTCTTTCTGCTTCCCAGTGTGTAATTTTAGCTTTTTAAAATGTTTTCTCTGTCTCCTCTTCCCTGCGGAGAGCAGGAAGGAGCACATAAGTAAAGAAGCTCTTATCCTCGCACCAACGAGTAGATAAGAATAGGAATTACAGAGGCATTCACTGGAGAGAGGGGAAGAGATGCAGGGAGGGGGGGTGTTAAGAAAGACAGGGAGGAGAGGGAGGGGAGGGCGAGGGAAGGTGAGATTGAAAAGCAGAGGGAGAAGGAGAGGATAGAAGGTGAGAGGAAAGGGAGGAAACAGTGATGCGCATGTAGAAGGGCACACGCAAGGCGTGCTACACCTTTCTGGGCTCCCTCAGGATTCTTCTGTTTTTCCTCACAGTTCGAGCGAAACAAACAAAAGATGGAGAAACGTCCTCGATAGATCACACAAGGACACGTCCTACCCTTTTCTCAAGACCCTTCTATGATGAGTACGTCAGACATTGGCTTTAAAATAAAGTTACAGGCTCATGTCAGATCTCCAGGAAACTTTTTTCATGGATAACTCTCGTAGAAAAGCAGGAAAGTTTCAACCAATACATCAGCACGGTCTCTAAAATAAAAATGAGGGTACACCTTTAGTTCTTGATGGAATCTGTTACATATTTAGGCTTTCTGTGGGGCTTTTTTTTCTGCAGGGGAACATGTGAAGGCCGGGATATGCTGTAGATGCAACTCAGTAAATAAAAAGAAGCATTTAGCAGCTAAAGTATTCAACATCAACATATTCAGACTGAGAGATTAGGCCCAAACAATAGTGTTCAGCGTTAATATCTCCTCCTATTCCAGCTTCAGCGTGGACTCCAGGAAAGGCAGATAACGTTCACAGGTGAGTGTGTGTTATTCTGAGATGATCTGCAGATTAGACACGCGCCACTGTGCCTCGTTGCAGTTATCTCGGAGATGTGCGTTAGATTAGTGAGGGTTCCCAGAGCTATCTAAACTGATCTGAGCTCAGTTTTCGCCTCCGAAGAAAGTCAGCCGCAGCCGCGAGGCAGGCTTGATGATGAGGCATCGCTCAGGAGATTAAATCTATTGTGACCCGGAGCAGAAAGATGCGGCCGTGTGTCAGCGGCGGTGGGTCAGAAACACTGCCGATGCGGACAGGACTGTCCAGGAAGAACGCCAGATGAACGAGCCGTTACAGGCAGAAAGATTTATTTTCGTAAACATCTGTGTATTTATGACCTGCGTGACTGGATCTGGCTGGGCCGTTCTTCATCACAGCAATGAGTATAAAGGAGTGTTCTCTCTGTCCGTGTCTTCGGGGCTGATATTAGTGTTGTCAGGACAACATTAGAGACAGTGTCGAGGCTCGTCTGAAGAATGGGAAGCTCTCGTTTCTCCAGGCTGCTGCGAAAACTCCTCAGTGAAAGAGATGACGCTCAAGAAAAGTGTCCTCATGCACACCAGATCCTAACACCAACATAAAACCTCCTGATCATGTGACGTGAGCGTGTGTGTGTGTGGGGGGGGGGGTGTTCTTGAAAGTACTTGTAAAGACAGAAGTACAAGTAAGAGGATCTGTGTGTGTCTGCATTCTACTATCAAAGTGAGGACATTCTGGTGGTCCTAACCATTTCAGGACTGATTGAGGGTCCAGACCTGGTTTAAGGTTGAGGTTAGAATTGGGTTTAGGTTGGATTAGGGCCAGGGGGATTAGTTGTGATGGTTAGGCTGAGGGGTTGGGTAATGCATTATGTCTGTGAAAGTCCTCTCAAAGACAGAATGAATGTGTCTTGGTGTCCTTAAACATTCTAATATCAAATAATGCTGCAAAGGCAGACCGTTTGTCTCCAAACTGCTTCATTCACAAAGAAGAAAAGTGGTCACCAAGCTGGAATCTGGCAGCATCAGAATAACAGCTGTCGTATGACAGGAGAACAGTGGAGAATAAAAGGCCGTGAGGCCGATGCACGCCTGTAGCGAGACATGTGTTTGTGTGTCCCCTGGGTTCATTTCCTGTCTCCCTGCCCCACACTTCCTGTCTGTCCATCATGGGGCATCTGGGATCAGATATGACACACGGCCTGTACATACACACATGGGGTAAGGTGTGTGTGTGTATGTGTGTGTGTGTGTGTCGGGGGGGGGGGGCTACCGAGACCCCTGTGTCTCAGACACATTCAGTGCCTGAAGGCATCAGTCAATTTATCAAAAAGCTCAGGATGAGCCCTTCACTTGTCCGTGTGTGTGTGTGTGTGTGTGTGTGTGTGTGTGTGTGTGTGTGTGTGTGAATCCCAGGAGAAAGGCTGACCTTTGACATGACAGGTTATGCATGTTTACAGCTGGGGTGGCATTAATTCATGACTCTTGCTGTTGAAGTGGGATCAGACGTGCTACCAGAGGTTTAAAACTACAGTAACATCCCTCAGCCATTCAACTGTTAAAGCACCCAGATACTAAATAAACACTTTTACTGCGATGTTTATCCAACATGTGATAATGTGTCTTATCGGTTTAGATGTTTCTTCTACAAATATGACCTAAAAATGATGTGTGGTTTAGGTCTGACTTGTTGGGCCTGAAAACAGTAACAACAAAAGACCAGAGAGCTGCTGTTTCAGTGCTGAACTGTAATGGACATGGCGGTAAAGTGCTCAGACTAAGTGCTCCATCTTCCTCACAGTGTTCAACAAATCCCAAAATAGATCAGGAAGACTTTGGTTGATGCGCGTTGAGTTTGAGCACTCCTGCATTGCCTTCAACCTGGAATTCAAAAATATAACGAACAAATGCTGCACACGTCAGCGCCGATCAGCAAATGTATCGCTTAGAATTAACTCCGTTTCCAGCTGAAAGCAAAACTGAGTCGGAAAGAATTTCAGTCGTACACCAAAGGATTACGTAACCTAAAGTCTTTTGGGGTTTTAATTGCTTTCTGTTTTATTTATTTATGTTTTCTGTGCTGTGGGTTGTGTTACTTTAACGTGCTCCAGAGAACGAATAGTGGAAACTAATGGAGATTCTAATAAAGTACTAAATCGTCCCTGAACACACATCTGATGGCGAACACACACACACACACACACTCATATCGGTTTCATTAGTCACCGGGCAGTTTTATCAGCGTGCTGAGTGAGACATCATTGTCATGGAAGACATTCACATTTCACTATGAGACTGTGAAGGAGTTTGTGTGTGTGTGTGTGTGTGTGTGTGTGTGTGTGTGTGTGTGTGTGTGTGTGTGTGTGTGTGTGTGTGTGTGTGTGTGTGTGTGTGTGTGTGTGTGTGTGTGTCAGATTGGAAGAGAGGAGCTATCATTCCTAACATGGGGGGCACACACGTGTGAAAGTGGACCAACAGCGCCCCCACACGTGTGAACTATGTAACCGCACCATCAGAGGATAAAAGCTATTCAGTCTGATATTAAACTACGGCAACAGGTGTGGTAATCTATCAAACAGACAGGGAAATGGTCTTCAAGGGGAAAAGGAAATCTCTTCCTTGTTTCACGGTGACCCAGGGTAGACGTAGGAAGTGTTTGAAGTTGGTAAAAACATAAGATAGCAGCACAGGGGGAGCCATGTCAGGGGGGAAATGTATGATCTCCTCATCAACATGCATGTCACGCTGCAGTATAATTTACTCATAGCCTTCATCTCTTATCTTCTTCTCATCATTACACACGCTGGAAACCTCACATAAGCATCCAATGTCATGGACGTTTAGTCCTCAGTAACACGAGAAAATTCAACCTCAGGTGACTTCTTCTGTTTCAATTGTGATGCTGCAGCTGTTGTGGCACCATCTCTGAGGATTCTCTAATAGATACAGATGCGATACAAATAGATAAATACCACAGGAGCCCCTCATTGAGGCACCAAAGAAGTGACAGCATCCAACGGAGGTCCGAGTTAGGGGTTAAAAGTCAGACTGTTTTTGACCTTTTTGAAGTGTGAGGCAGTTCTTTCTCCTGCCACACCCGAGTATCGCCTCGACACACACACATATACACACTCTCAGGCTCACACACATGCTCACAGGCAGTGCGGTGTGTTTGCACTGACATAAATTAAATTACCAGAGACCTAATCCGCTCCCCTCCCTGGATTCATTCAGACCAGGGGTCAGTTTATAGTCAAACCCATAAGCAGAGTGAGACTAATCATGTGGAGATTTAATGGTTCCAGTGTTATGAATAACAGCCTCTGAGTCACTCCTCAGTCAGTGTGTGCGTGTGCATGTGCATGTGCGCGTGCGCGTGTGTGTGTTCGGGGAGATGAGGCACAGTTAAAGCAGCCGGATTTCCAAAACGGACTAATGGTGTTGATGTTAATTTTAAATCCACATGGCACCCACCTGATTTTCTGGCAGCAATAAATTGGCGTTATTGTCCAGAGTTCCAACAAAATAATTAATTAGAACACAATTAATTTAGAGCAGCTATTCGCGTCATGAAAGGCAGGAGGGTTTGCAGAAGTCAAGCACGTGTGAGTTTAAAAACAACCCCAATGCTGATATTTTAGGGGGGAAAGCTATTTTATGCAGGAGTACTTGAATGTGTAAAGCTAATATTACAGCTTACATCCAAGAATAAAATAGCAGTGTGGGTTCACGTTGTCTCGTGCCCCCCCCACCTCACTCAACCTGCCCTTCTTAACCCCTTGTCCTCCACCAGTGGTTGCTTGGCTCCGCCCCTACCCTCAGCTACTGAACCCACGTCCGGCAGCGCTGCAGGCTGATGTGCTCTGCTTGTTTTTCTCAACTCTGTTCAGAACTGGGCTTGTTAGCAATTTAAAGGCACAAAAGTTGAGCCCGAACATGTGGAGCAGATATGGTGTCAGGAGGAGGAATGAAGACAGAGCCGGTTCACTAGCCTATCTATCTATCTTCGACAGCCCACAGCACTCCCCAACCTCCACTTCTCATGCTTACTTTTTTCACTAAACAAAAGTATCTGTTATTTTAGCTTTTGTGCATATACTATTACAGCATGCAGCCATAACAAGCCACCAAACACATACGGCTACTCAAAGAGTACTTAAACTAGAACCTAAGGGGCACCTTCACAATAACCTGAGTTCATCTCTTACTCACTGTACAGGGCGCTAGGATGCCTCTGGGTAATGTCAGGGTACTTCAAAGCTGTTTTATGATGAAAAAAAGCCCAAAATCAGACTGAATCAGAAAAAGTAGGAGTGAAGTACAGAAAAGAGGCCAGAACCTATCAAATTTCCACTGGAATAAAACACAAAAGTATGAAACTTCATGATCAAATGACTAGAAAACGAACAAATTAACATTGGGTATAAAGTCATTTTCATGAAAGAGTTCATGAGGCTTTCAAGCCATCCTTTTTTATCACTGCGAATAATATGTTAATGTTGGTGTTTAATATAATTTAAGATACTAATGTTCAGTAAGTAGTAACATAATTTCTGCAATCAGATATGATCTTTCTGACCAGGTTAGAGGATTACCATAATATGAGCAGGCCAGGTTAAAACAGAGCCCTTAGTACCTTTAAGAAAATTGAAGAGAGTTTAATAAAGTCCTGTTGAAGGAAGATCTCTGGTGTGAGCTAAAACTAAAGAAAAAAGAAAAGTTACTCTTTCAATTTACAGATCATCCTGGAGAAACCTGGATGGATGCATGGTGGATGGATGGATGATGGATGGATGATGGATGAATGGGTGATGAATGGATAGGTGATGCATGGATGATGGGTGGATGATGGATGGATGGATGATGGATGGATGGGTGATGAATGGATGATGGGTGGATGATGGATGGATGGGTGGATGATGGATGGGTGGATGATGGATGGATGGGTGATGGATGGATGGGTGATGGATGATGGATGGATGCTGTGGGCTCCTTTGCTCTCCTCTCAGCAGTAAATCCTCTGAGCGTCCAGCACCTTCATCACCTCCTCTTGCTGTGAGGTGAATCACCCTGACCCTTTAGATGTTCTTCTTATATTCTTCTCCCATGAATCCACTCTGCAGTTCTAATTAAGGTGTTCTGTTCCAGTAAAACATCGGTGACGGGTGAACCCGATTGGCTCTGCACAGGTAACGGAGGCTTTTCCACCATATAAAGAAGAGAGATCACACCTCATTTTTTTGTCTTGCGTGAGTCTGCACATTTTCAGCCCATCTGAATCAAGCCCGTCCAACCCTCTGACTGGCTGCAGGCCAGCTGAGGACTTCAAATATTTACCCATTGCTGAGTTCACTGTCATTAAAGAGTGTGAACAAAATATTTGTTAAATCATATTTCTTAGTAGTGTATTGAGTATTGAGCTGCTGTCTGTGGTCTGGTATTTACTTCGCTATTTAATTCAATTCTCTGCACTTCTTTGTCCATCTGTGTTTACACATAAATGTTTTTTTTTTTCATGTTATTTTAGATAATGGCAGAAAAATAAACCTAAAGCTGCTGTTGCCATAGTGACAAATAACCCCATAATGTGAAAAACACAGAGCCATTTATACAAACAACATGTGTTTCTTCACATAATTTGTGTGGCTATGTTAAATACATTTTCTAAAGAAAGCTCTATTGTGACACTATGAAGTGCAAAAAATGAGGTCAGTACAAATTAATCAGGTTGATGTTTCTTTGCTGGGGTCCAGGGAAATCAATTTCATGCTTTGTTGCCTTGTATCAAAGAAATAATTGATTCATTTCACTCAATTATGGTGAAAGTGATTTTGTGTAAGAAAGAAAGTAACGTTTTGTGGTGCTGCATTTTTGTTTTCTGAAAGGGTCAATGCATAAAACCCATTAGGAGGTCATCATTTTACAAAAAAGGGCTTTTCCACCAGATTATCTACATTTTCACATACATACATACATACATACATACATACATACATACATACATACATACATACATACATGGTGTATATATGCATGTAGCTGTATATTAAAGGCAGGTGGACTGCAGTGCTCTTCTGACTAAAGCTTGCAGCAGCCCACTGTGCTGTCATGAGTTAGAGGGTCTGAATGATGGGGTCGGTATCGGCGGTGCTGCACTCACACTCGTACTGCTGCTTTGAATGTGTGTTGTTTTATTATCGGGGCCAAGGAGCTCGATGTTTATGCCTGACTGATTTTAAAGCAACATCGATGCTCTCCGTGGTGCTGAACTCGTACTATAAAAGGCTTTTTATTCTGTGTCTAACGTGTGTGTCTGTGTGTGTGGGGGGGGGTGGATATGCATGTGTGTGAGAGTGAGGGGGTGGGTGAGTGTGCGTGTGTGTATGTGTGTGTTTGTTGTGTGGTACTTGCTACAGTACCAAAATCCTCATTCTACTATCAAAGTGAGGACATTCTGTCTGGTCCTCACATCTTCAAAAGGTGTTTGAGGGTCCAGACCTGGTTTAAGGTTAGAACTGGGTTTAGGTTTGATTACGGTCAGGGGGTTAGTTAGGATGGTTAGGGGCTGGATAATATTATGTCCATGAAAGTCTTCACAAAGATAGAGGAAGAGAGATGATGAAATTCCACAGGTGTAATTTAATCAGCTGTAGAATTCCTTCTTCCCTCATATGAAACAGTACAGTACATGAGAGGTGGACATCCTAAAAGCTGCCACTTCTCATCTACAGTTTTGTGTTTGTCTGCAGATATCTTCAATTTCTGTGACTTATCAGGTGGACGGAGCTGTTTTAACCTATTCAGTCGTGTGCTGCACTCTCAGGTCTTTTTGCTGGTGTCGACATAATTTGCAATGGATTTGTTCATTATCTCGTTTTAAATAAGCCCGACTGTAATCAAACAAGAATTCCTGGTAGTTCAAATCATCCTCAGACTTGTGAGACTTTGATCCCAGCAGTTATCTCTTTCTGAAATTCTCAGCATTTCCCAGAAAATCCACATTTTCATTGAGCTGACATCAAATATCCAAGCCTGAATATTTCATCTGTGCTGTATCTCATCCTGCTTCCTTCATTTAGGCAGAAATGTACAAATCTGTCTGGTTTCTCAGCATCAATTACAACTCCGAGGTAGTGCTGTAAAACTGTCTTTACAGGCAAGGTGCAGCTAAACTCAGCTCTGAATATCAGCAACCATCAGCAGGTTTACACAATTAATGCGCTCAATTATAAGGTGGATGATAAATTCACGGGGTTCTGCACATGTGTGTGTGTGTGTGTGTGTGTGTGTGTGTGTGTGTGTGTGTGTGTGTGTGTGTGTGTGTGTGTGTGTGTGGCATGTGGGTCTGTATGCGACACGTATTCTGCTTTTAATGGCTCTGGTGATTGGTGTGATGGGCCCGTTTATCACCCACAGAATCAGCCCACTCACTGTAGCATAAATGCAACTTGAATTTGATTCCATAAACCAATCACAAGCCCGCCCAAGACATAATAAAAAAAAACCCATTAATTTTTTTAATAGCATTAAAGATAATATATAGGAAAATAAATATTCAAACCCTCTCTTCGGATTCCTTCAGTTTCATAAAAGTCACCAAAGCTGCAGAAAATGTGGCTTCCTATACTCAGATATTTAAGTGAATAAATAAACACGCAGTAAATGAAAACATCACGACCAAAAGAGTGTAGGCATCGACTCTCAGGTGTAAAAGCACTAATAGCCTGAGCATATGTGAAAAACAACACAAATGTAGCCCATTAATGCTTTCTAATGAACCCATTTTACATTCCATCCATCCACCCATCTTCTACCACTTAGTCCTCCTCAGAGGGTCGCGGGGGACTGGAGCCTGTCCCAGTTGACATTGGGTGAAGGCGGGGTCACCCTGGACTGGACCAGTCAGTCACTGGGCTGACACACACAGACAAACAACCACTCACACTCACATTCACTCCTATGGGCAATTTAGAGTGACCAATCGACCTGATCCCCAGTTGTTTATGTCTGTGGACTGTGGGAGGAGGCCGGAGTACCCAAAGAGAACACAAACAGGCACAGGGAGAACATGGAGACTCCACACAGAAAGACCCCAGCCTCCATCCCAACTGGGATTTGAACCTGAGCCCTTCTTGCCATGAGATACCCATTACACCCTCCATTTTTACATGAAATGCTGTAACTTATGACACCACGCAGCGTCCTATTCAATTAGAAGACGGTTGACCTTCTGACCTTGATCATCTGACAGGCCGTTGCTATGGCAATTATTGATTTAGCAGCACCACCGTTCCAGACAAACATGGCCGTGAGGGACCTGAGCAGGTTCTCCTCGAAGGCTCATTGGCCTCTCTGGGTCTCACAAAGCGGGCTTCTTCTCCCATATTCAGCTCTCATTCCTACAGCAGCTCTGAGAAGAGGAAAGAGGACGCAACGTCCCTCAGGGGAGGAAGACGGAAGGGTGACGTCTGACTTTGGGTTTCCTTGAATTCAGATTAAATAAAGAGGGGAAAGTGGAGTTGCTGCAGCCGCTCCTCTTCCTCTCAGCTAATGAGATCTTCCCAAGGAAGTTGGATTTTGATTTCCTGCTGACAGTCATCCCAAATCATCCCAAATCCTCAGTCTGAAGAGGGGAGAAACTTCCCGTCTTAAAGAGGATAAAAGCACAGTCCCACAGAATCTACTGGCCTGCTCCACACCTTGGGGGAGGGGGGGGGTCTCTCGGTTATTCCGGGCTCTCCGCTGGTGAGACGCTCTCATGAATCAAACGTGTGTGTGTGGAGGGTTTGATTAAACCTATTAAACCTCTGTGAGGCGCTAACACCAAAACAATCCACATTAACCAGACACGATTACAGCGTTTTTTTTTCCGTGACTGGAGCGTCTGCATGTATGACTCATCGCTTTACGTTCGGTCCTGAAGTGACCAAAATCACACGACTGTGGTTCCTATTCAATGAAAGGGTTTATTAGATTACAGCTAATGATTAAAGGGCTGACTGTATCCAGGTTTGTTGGTCTGGTTGGAGCTTTTGTAGCCCAGTAATGATCTCGCTTCTTGGAGTTTGATGATTGATGCTTCCGCCGTGTAAGCAGGTCTGGGCGTGAAGTCTTCCAAGAGAGAAGAAGATAAACGTGGGGGGAAAAAAAACATGTTTTTGATGCATTCCATGAATCAGAGCGTTGCGCGCGCTGGCTCGCGTTTGTCCGCGGGGACGCTCCGATCAGCCCGGTTTTAGCTTACGGACATCAGTGGGAAGGTTCTCCTGGGCATCGGCTTCTTTCAGTGAAGTGTGCGAAGGTGGAGAAGCTGTACAGCGTCAGCGTTGGCTCCAGGTGAGCTGTTTGAAGAGGCGGACCCCACGGGGGGGGGCTTCCTTGGAGAAGACCCGTACGTTTTGGCGCGGAGGCCCGATTACCTGGAAATCCGGGCAGCTGGCGCAGCTCGAGGGTCTCCGAACCGAGGGATCCGCTAGCACGTCAGCAGGAGCTCTCCACCGCCTCCTCCGCCATCCCAGCGGCAGCAGGCTCGGGACGAGGAGCGGCTCGCTGATGAAGGCTCGCTCCGGCCCGGGCTGCAGCGCGTATTGGGATTTCATCCGACACCCTCTTTTTTTTTTCCTGGAAAACACGGAAAAAAAAAGAGGGCGGGGCGGAGGCAAAGTCTGCTTTGGTCCATTTCTGTGGGATTCCGGGGGTGGGGCATCGGGCGTGTTTGAGGTTCTGAAGCAGCAGAGCCCAGCGCGGCTGCTCACGCTGGGGCTCCGCGGGCAGGAGAACATTTACCGCCGATTCTCAGACGGGAAAAAAAAGAAAGCGGCCGAGCGAGCGAAATGCTGCGGTTTACAGATTACAGCATTACTGCAGGAAACGTGTCTGACGTCCAGCACCCGAGAGCGCCGGCGAGACAGGAGCAGGGGCGGAGACGCTGCGGCTTTCAGGTGGTGGGGGGGTGCAACCAGTTCAGCTTATTGCTGTTTTCCAGTTTGTGGACTGGTTCATGTGGGCAGAGCACATTTCCCTTTATTATATCGTGATAATTAAGTTGAGGGAGGTTGCACTGATGATGGCGCCCTCCTTCCTGAGGTCGTTGTAACGCCGACGCCATTGTTGGATTTAATCAAAGCGCCCGACCCCGGCTCCAAGCGCACACGGGCAGCGCCGTCCTCCAGTAACCCCAGATGTGCATGACTCTGGCTCATTACCTGATGATGCATGAACTCCAGCACAGATCCGCACGATCCCGTCCCCTCTCCTCGTATCACCAGCATTCCCAGTAGCGTTTCTCTGGTGGCTGATCCGCCTCAAATTTATTCTTTTGCATGTGATTTCCACAGACTCTGTGTCCCGTGGGGGATTGGGCTGGGAAGAGGGGGGCTCCTGGTTCAACCCCAGATCAGATGAAATATGGAAGGTGTGCTGGTAGCAGGGGAGGTGCTGGTGCTCACTTAGAGCACCGCCAAGGTGCCCTTGAGCAAGATACCAAACCCACCAATGCTCAGAGGGCCCAGTGAGGGTCCCCTATTTGCCCATATATATTCATTTGTCAATATCTCTTAATTTAAATGTACACACACTCTCTCTCACTCTCTCTCTCTCTCTCTCTCACACACACACACACACACACAAACACAAACTAACATATTTAAACTCTAAACACTGCAGCTCAATAAACATCCTCTTACATAATGAGCCCTTGTTACTCCTACTCTTTCTCATGTCATTCAGTGGTGGGTCCAGTCAGATTACAGTCAGATTACAGTCAGATTACAGTCAGACGGGCTGTGATGTTGCTGCCATACGTCAGTCTCACCTCCCATCATCTCGTCAGTGCTAATCAAAGGCCTTCACCAGCCAGACAGGACTGGAGTGCTGGAGCTCAGCCCAGATCTTCCTGATGAATAAACTGTGTAAATGGTCCGCTTCGGCGGAGCCGTCTTAATGTGATGTGGAGGCTCCTCCTCCCTCTGGGGCGCCGCTGGCCACTGAGCGTGGCAGCGAGCCTCTGAAGGGAGCGCCTCTTCTTGGGGGCCGCAGACACACTCCCCGTGTTTTAACTTCACGTCAGCTCCGGGTGGAAAATGTCCTTCCACCTGGACCTCAGCTCACTCCCGTCCGCTGAGCGCGTCAGCGTTTGTTTCCGTCTTTCACGTCGTCGTCGAGCGAGTGAAGCGCCACGGTCTGTGCCCCAGCTCACCCTTGACCTCCAGCTGTGACTCGTGCGGCGATGAGGAGGTGGAGTGCATTCGCGGCAGCAGCGAGGCAGGGAATGCAGAAGAGCAGAACCCCAGCACGCAGGCCTTGAGATAAAGGTGTGGCGCAGGGATAAGAGGGATGTCTGAGGGGCGGCTGACAGATGTTAGCAGGTATACAGATGTTCACTAACAAAGATGACTTCTCAAATCAACTCCGAGAGCAGACAGGACTGACATGGTGAAATGTATTTGTAAACCTGATGAAGGACTGTTTCAGTACCTTTAAA